>VFFE01009105.1:504970-605006 GCA_008921705.1 Burhinus oedicnemus
TGTTGCAATGCTTTCAATGAAAAGTCTTGTAGGATTTTTTTTTTTAATAGAGAAAAGGTTGCTCCCACAAAGCTTAATTTTCAGTATCTACCTCTTAGGGTTGTGTGTGTGCTAAAAAATATTTGAAATAATTGATAAATACATGGTTGACAAGCTTAACCTAAAACAACAATTGTGAAGTAACATCAATGAAATTTAATAGCTGAGGGGGGAAAAAAGTTATTTATTTGTTGAAGTATGATAATTTTGAATTAGCTTTTCACTGTGGGCTTGATTTTGTTAAATGCAAATCCCCATACTTTCAGAAAAGTGTAAGCTATTGCATCTTTGCCACAGCATAAAAGCATCCCTAGGGGTACATACTGTACAATAGCTCAAAGACAGTGAATCCACAATCTAGATGACATCTTCTTAACTTGTTCATGTAATAATATCCCAGAAGGTCTGTCTCCCTGGCTGCAGAAGGAGGAAGATCACCTTTTCCTTGCTTTGTCTTTTTGAGACTGAAAATGCTTAATGCCCTTAGGGAGAGGAGAAAAAAAGTAGCTATTTATTTAAATACTGAAGAGTTGCATTTTTATAACAGCTAAGTTTAAGTTGATACTGCTATAGTTAATCTCTTATTCCATTTGTGTATAATGACTCCATATTTGGGACACAATTGACAAACTTTTCAAAAGGAATCACACTTAAGCAACAACAAATGTATTGCAAAGATAAGTTAGTGTCTGCCACTTACCACAGCCTCAGGAATCACCAGCATTCTGTGGACCACAATGTGGTAGCCATCAGTTTAGACACTGTTTCATTTCCACATGCACTTTGTTGAATCCTATTCGGGGAATCATGTAAGTAATTTACTAATGACCTGTGTTTTATCACAAAATCTGAAACTCTGTAGTGTTTAAAAATGGGACCAACCTTCTGCCATCCTTCTCCCCAAAATTATTTAATTTTCTTCATATGTGCATGTATAGTTTCATATTTAAATATACAGTATCTCTGTTGTGAATGTTTGTGCCATTAGACTTTTCATAAATTCAAAATCTGAATCTCTAGTTAGATCACTTGGGGTCCCAGAGGTGATGTGAGTGTAGCAGCCTCCACTGCCTCTATTCAAAACACATGGAGGACAGCAGCTGTCCTTCACTCAATGAGTGAAGCATGGGCAGCATAGGTCTGAGGAGACAGAAGCAGCAGTGGAGTTTGTCTGTTTTAAAAAGCAAACTAACCAGCTAAGGAACCAGCTGTGAACCTAGCATGTTGGTCTGTTTCTGAGCCCTGCAGGTTCCCCATTTTATCTTGCAACTCTTCTTTCTACCCTCTTGAGTTCAGGTCTTCATTTCTAGATCAATTAAACAACTTTGGGTTTGAATGACTTTGTTGTAGTTTTATTCATAAACCAGTAAAGCACAATGACTGCTAATCTTCATCCTTCTTTGAAACGATTAAGACAAATAGATAGTAAGTTTTCATATGTTTAAAGTTTTCTTAGTGACACATGAAGCAGGCAAATGTCTTATGTTTCTATATGTAGAAATTAGGATTAATATATAACCTACCTTGTGTTTTTGTTACCAGTTACTGAGGCATTTGGTGGTTTAATTGCAACTACCATCTTATTTCTGAATAACGGTGCACAAAGCTTTTGTTTGCCTTGTAGCCTTCTCTAATCCCAGGAGGATGTGGGGTTTTTTTAGCTTAGATAGAAATCAAATTTTAAGATATAGTTCCTCTCGGGTAGCATTTGTAATGCAGTCTGATCTCCCTTCTATGCACACGTCAATGCATATTTTATGGAATCTTGTCTTATAACTAGAGCCACTGCTACTGTGAAGTGGATATCACACTCCTTAGCTAGAGATAATCAAATATATTAAAAAAACCCTTTTTTTTCCACTAGTAATTGAGGGTTTTTAATTATTCATATGATAGTTATAATATAAAGCCCTGATATTATTAAACCTACACACTAAGATGTTAAACAAAAAGTAGCAACTTCCATAAGAAATCTGATCTTCAACCAGGAATCTCGTTAGCAGTACACAGCAGAACTGCTGTTTATTCACTGATAGATACACCTCTTTAACACACTTATTGGAAAAATTTAACTCTTGTATAGCATCCAGGACTTGAATTGATTTTGCAGATATTTTTTTCTAAGTATTTTCTATTGCTTTGTAAGGTTTTGTAGTACTGGGAAGAAATGTGAGAGATGTAAAACCCATAAATCACACTTCTAGATTGAATTGTGTCTGAGATTCTTAAAGTGGAAAAAACAAATAAAAAAGGAATATATTTTTTCTTCCATATTTCTTTCTTTCTGTAATCTAACAGCTCACCTTAGCCAGGTCTCTTTACTGCAAATGAACATTTAAGAAACCTATCTGTGACAGGATGCTAGTCAGGCAATCGGAGTGCAAGACAAATAGCTGAATTATAGTGCTGGACTTCAGGAGAGCACACTTCTGTCTTATTTGGGGATCTTCTTAGCAGGATCTCATGCTGAACAGGACTGGAGGGCTTAGGGGATCCAGGAGAGCTGGGCAGTCTCCAAGGACAGCCTCCTCAGAGCACAAGGATGGTCCATCACAATGTGCAGAAAGTTGATCAGGTGTGGCAGAAAGGTAGCGTGGATGAACAGGGTGCTCCTTAGCTGAAATGCAAAAAGGAAGTAAACAGAAGGAGGAAACACTGACAGGCTGCTTGGGAGGAACATGGAGACGTTTCCTGAGTGTACAGCAATGGAGTTTTGTTTTCAAAATTTAATTTTGTTCATTGTCAAACTGAAAAATGAGTATTTAATTTCAGATTGCCTCAGCCCATCAGGATTTTTTAACTGACCTAAAACATTCATTCAAGTCTGTTCAAGATTACCCTATTTTTCTCTTGGTTGGCTTGCTGCACTTGTTGTCCACTTACGTGAACTCTTCACTGCCTTCTATAAATCAGTGACGATGTTTTAGCAGAATCACTTCCACCTGTGTGCGTCAGCTGGTCACAAGGAATGCTGTCCAGTGAGTCATACTAAAATTCTAAGACACTATTGTTTCTTTTTTCCTCAAGACATGTTTAAGCTTGCATGCATTGAAACTGTGAATATACCCGCACAGATTTGTGTCCTTTGCCATTAATGGTATTCCAATGTTGGCAACAGTTCATACTAAAAATTTTTCTTTTTTTTAAAAACCCACAAAAATCTAGAAAAGTGCTATTCTTTGAGAAGTTGTTGCACTGGTAAATTTATGATGATACCACCCAGTAGTGTAGCATTTTCAATCACTTTGTTGAACTAGAAACCAACAGCGTATTAGCATCTTACCAGCAAGCATCAATTTTGAGTTGTGACGTCTTGTTGATTAACAAATACCTAATGTGCAAGGAAGGTTCCTTCAGCTTTCTCTTTAGGGAGTCTTGCAGAAGAATAAGGACTTTTGCCTTCTATTTTCAGTGCAGTCAGGTTTTATTACATCCCTTTGGGTCATGCAAGGAACTGCTGTGTCAAATGTTTTAAGACAACACTGTGGAAATTAATGCAGTAGGATGACCTGAGTAAAAATTATAGTTTTCAATAACTGCTCTCAACACTGAATAAAGTAGTAAATTAATCCTCTCTGCTCTCATTTGGTAGCATAAAGTAAGGTGCATAGATTAAATTAGACTTTGGTGAGCTGCTTTGTTTAATTTGTGCTCTTGAAAAAGGCAGCTGTTTTGTTTTGAGGAGCCAAACTCTGGGGGGCTGCAAACAGCACTGGAGCTTCACCTCAGCAATGTAGCCTTGTTCCAGCAGAGTTGGTGCTCAGCTTATGGACCTCAGTGGGAGGGCTTTCTCCAGCTGATCTCTCTACCTAATATAAGCGATGCAAAAGGACTCTATCAGGTGTGCTTTGCAGCATACAGTTTTCAGTGGTCAAATAATTCCTAGACACTGCACAAGGCTGAAGGTTTAGTGTGCTGCTCACTGTCCCAAAAGCATGGGTATTACAAAGCTGGACTATAGGTTACTATGAGTGGCCAGATCCAATGTATCCAGTTTAACACCTTTGTCTATTTGTATAACACTGCAGAGTTGGATAAAGCAAACTGGAGTTGAGCCAGTGGCGAGCTTTGCCTGATACAGCAGTTTCTCTGCCTTCCTACTGTAATTTAGAGCAGGCTTCAGGGAGTTTTTTTAATTATGCAAAGTATCTTTGTGGTGTTTGGCTGTCTAGGCTGGAGGGGATTGAATTAGGGCATAGGCTGCCTTTCCTACTTGCTCAACAGGTATAGTATGGATACACACTCATTATGGCTGAGATTCTGATCCTGAAATAATTTTTTTATCCAGTTAGTGTGAAATTCAAAGTTAGTCTCAAACGTGTATTTATAGGGCATAAGGTTAGGGAATAGAGTGATAATTTGGCATAGTGACAGCTTCAAAATAGTCTCTGAAGTAGTTAGAACAGGAGATATGCTAAATGATTCTTGTGGTTTTGCATGTGGTAGGGGAAAGATCTGTTTTTATGGGTTTTTTACCTAAGATTTTAGAGATAGATTATAATTTAAATGTGTTAGCAGAAAACCTGCAAGTTGCTCTACTGCAAAATGGTGAAACTGTATGCTTTAAAAAAAAAAAAGCTTCAAGTTCCCAAACAAGCCATCTTCAAATAAAAGCACCATGGAGTAGTAGGTAGGAGCTTAGTAAATGGCAAATAGTAAGGAAAAAAGCCCTCTTGAATTCCATCCACTTATCATTCCTCACAGCTGTTGCTGTAATTTCCTATAGTCAAGTGACATATAAAAAATATTCTATGCCTTCATGATTTCTAACAAATCACAAAATTCATGAAGTACTACAGAAAAAGAGGTATTTTCTGAGCCCTGGATCAGCAACTCCATGTCCCACTGAGATAGTGCCAGTCTGGAATATTTAAAAGCTGCTTAGGAGAGGTACATTAAGGCAAAGACTATACATAGCTTACCAGGAGAGTTCCTGTCAGTCCCACTACCCCTTTGTGGGTCCACACACATTCAGATATGAACTTGCACATTTTCAGATCTTTGCTTATGAGTTCACAGCTGTCTATGCAGGAGCCAACCGTTTGACTGTAGGTTAAGTACACTGAATTGCCTACTTCACTGCTACAGTCTTCTGATGGGATAGTATTGAGTTGAGAGGGGAGAACAGCAAGGACTAGCTGGACCTCTCCTAGAACAAGAGGCGAGTAATATATTCAGCCTTTCTAAGCAGGACTGTAATTTTACAACTTTCTCATTTTGTATGGTACAGTTCAGTCACACAGTGTGGTACAGTCAACAGATGATTGCAGATCGATTGCCAGAACTGAAAAAAATATGAATATTTAATAACTCTTTTTTTTGAGCTCTAGACAGAAATCCTGCAGTGATACTGGAGGAGCCTAAACAGAGAATTTTATCCCTGTTACCAATGTTTGCAAATACTAGAAGAGATACTTGTCTTTATCAGATGCTGCTCTGTAACTCAGACAGAACCTTCTTTTGAAGCCTGAAATGAAGACTTTAAGTTTCTTATTAAATATTAGCTTTTTAAAAGAATACTTTTTACACTTTTTTCACGCGAGTTGGATGAATATCTGGTAACTGCCAAAATTGAAGGCACAAAATGCAGAGATGTCTGCTCTGTCTGGAGGCTTCAAAAGGTATGTAATTTTGTGTGAACTCTTTAATTTTCCTAACCCACTAGACAATATTGCTCTGAAGAATGTCACTGTGAAAACTGCTAGAGCTGTGAGGTAAGAACATTCTACTGTGTGTTGTCTTTTTATGAAACATATTTGAAGAATGCAGTTGGTGAAGTAGTGCTGTGTAGCTGAGAGATATATGCTGGAAAGCTCTGGTATCGAAATTTTGGAAGAGGATGAGGAAGAAGAACATGCTCTTTAAGTAGTGGTGATCACAATTCAGATTGAATCAACAAATATTTGATGAAGGATGAAATTTAAGTTTTTATTATCAGGAAAAATAACTAAGTCATAATCTTAAATTTGGTTGTTTAAGTTTCAAAGACCTAATGGTGGTAGAAATCAGTAGGGGAAAAAGCTTTGTAATACACATGTATATTTTTTCACTTTTCATGGTCTCCTCATAGTCACTGTATTTGAAGATGTTCAGGCCCAGAAATATTGTCATCTTTTGACAATATGTTCCCCTCTCTGTGATTTCAGCCTGTTTGAGTGTGAATTTTTATATCTAAGGGCTCTAACTCCAACTGAATCTTTAGGTCTTTGTCCATATAATGACAAAAATCACTGCTCTCCTTTCAAGTCCATGGAGCTTTTTTGTGAGTCCTTAACCCACAAAGCAAATTTGTTTGCTTCATCAGTCCTCTCATGTGAATTGATCTCCCTGGATTGCTTTTTCCCTTCCTATGACTGTGCCTGTTCTCACTTTTTTCCAAATTGTCCCAGCTGTATTCTACATGGAAATAAACACTTTATATCACCCCCAGGAATTAATTTAAAACACTCAAAAAGGATTTTCCATGGCTGATTTATATTATTCTAGCTATATTGATCTTAATTGTGCCATTAAGATAGACATGTATGAATTTTGTACTGCCTCATATAACCCAGGAATTACAAAACAAGAACAGGTTCTGCACTGCAGTTGGTATGTGTTGCCCGTGCCTTTGGCTGCTTTATGCTAATGTTTTAGTGTGAAATTCTCTGCAAATCATTTGAAATTTAACATCACTTTGCCATGGGTCTGTCTTGCCATTAGAGGAAACTTTGAAGAGTAAGGATGGGGGAAGCACTAGTAAAAGTAATCTTGGTTAAGCAACTGTTTCTCAGTATAATAAACAATTTAGAAGTTTATCATAGCAATGGAATAGTGCACAAAAGCCTGATGGGTAAGCTATTCGGAAGTAGTTAACGATTTAATAAAAAAAATTATTCCCAGTTATTTTGTGCTTTCTGGTAGAATATTAAAAATTATGCTAAGTAATATAGGATGGCAAGCAGAAATATAAAGTGATCCAATGTATTCTTGTCATGGAACATACCATATGATATGCTACCCAACAAGTTTTTCAAAGTTTGTTCTGTGGATGTAGTAGACAAGAAACAATAAAGGATGGAAACTTTCAAGTAGCATAAAATTGTTTGTTATGAACCACTTAGTGATATGCTGTGATATACATCCTTAGTTCTACTGTTTCATAACACTGCTATTGTATGTTAATGGAAGGAACATTTCCAGTATATTGACTTAAAGTATATTTTTTTGTGATGTGTTCAGTGACACCAGAGGATAACTTTTCCTCTCTTGCTTAGCACACCTTGCTAAGTGATAGGAAACAAAATAAATTAAAGCTCTTGTTACTGCTTTCTATATTAACAACCAGCTCACAGAACCATATGCCCTTAGTGGAGAGTTTTCAGTTCTTAGGTTACCTCTACTGTTTGTGTAATTATTTTTTTTGACACTGAGTATCTGTCACTCCAGCCTTTTCCTGAGGTTAGTTTCTTTCGTGGTCTGGTGGGTTCCATACCTACTGTCAGTCTCTTCAGCAGACACTTTGCTCATCTAATCGTTTTTTACTTTCTTTAGTTTCATAGATTACATATATCTAGATGCAACTTAAATCTTCATTACATACACTTTATACACTGGAAAAAGTTACAGCTTTTTAAAACACTGCATTCTTTGTTACTAGGTCGACACTAGCACAAAAATGCACTCTTTGTGCTTCCAATTTCTTTGCTAATTATTGTTAAAAGGAACTGGGAAGATACAAAGCTTTGCGAATTTGCTGTTCTTGCTTTCATTTTATTTTAATGCAGTTTGTTTGATCCATGTTATTCAGTTGGTTCAGAATTCATTTGTTATTATGTTTTAGAGATTCACTGGTTACTATGGTGCTCTGAGGTTAATTGAGTAATCATTAGTTGCCTGTATTGTCTGGTAAAAATGAATTAAAATTGATTGGAATCCAAAAGAAACACACATTCTGTTTTTATCATATGAAAGGGTGCAGTGTGGTTCCTCTAATATAGACATCTATCAAGTGGCCATCTGGTTAGCTTATAACATTTAGCATACAGTAATATTTCTTTTCATTTTGAAAAATAAGCCACATGTTGGACCTAACTAGAATTTGTTGGAACCTTTGATCTATAGAGCTAACTTACATTTATGGCTGTTTGATCTCCAATTGAGGTCACTTAGTCCCAATTTTCCTGACAATCAGTTTTTACATGATCTCTGAAGATTTTAGATTTCACTAGAAATAATGGAAAATCTTTATCATTATAAAGCAGGTGGTAACACTTATTTCATTTTGTCCAACTTTGCTTTGGTAATGCCATTTGATTTTGCTTTTATGACTATTTTGTGTATGTTAATTGCACTGAAAACTGCAGTAAGAAAACAGTGAAACTTCACCAGAACAAGAAAATATTTATCATATAGGAGGCTTATAGTAGTATTCCATGAGAATGTAATTACAATCTACAAAAAATTATGGAGGTCTGGGCTGCTAAATGCTAACCCTTCTGGATACAATCAGAAATAATTTCTTAATTAGAATTGAACAAATAATTAGGCCATTGATCCAGCTTTGAAAGAGAATTAATGCAAGTCAGCCTGGATACTTGCATAATACCAGTTCTTAGGGTAACTCTTATAAATTTGAAAATCCTTGTAATATGAAGATAGGAAAGAGGTGGAGTGTACAGTCTGTCAATCTTAACCATGAAAGTAGATGCAGAAAACTTACTGCTTGGACACATAATCCTCTACACAGAAGCTTGTTGTTAGCCGTTAGCTCCTTCTGCTCTCTTTTCCTTGCCAGTTTTAATAGCTGGATTTTTAAGACAGTCAGCCATATTTATATATTCTCATAGCCACTAATGTATCTTTTGTAGCTGATTAACTAGCCAACAGCCTTCTGTCCATCATAGTTGCTAGCGAGAGGAAAAACTATTTTTGCAACTTTATATAGGGCAAGAATGGAGAGAAACTGCTTTCTTCCACAAAGAATATTCCATATCACAAGACGGTATTTGAACTACAAGATACTTTTATCTTCTAACATGCTGTATTTATTGGAATACATATTTGTTATTGTGTCACCCTTTTCTGGTCTTTTGTATAAACATACCTAAATAATATATCTATCTACACACAAATATATTGTTCTGTGTATATACATATACTGTCAGCTATTGCTATTTTTTCCTTGCACTTTTAATAATGCAGAAGAGTTATTTTGCTTTTAAACCACTGGATTAGATAGATGATTGATGGGTATTCAGACTGATCTAAACTCAAGGATATTCTATGAAATAAGGGTGTTTTTCTGTTTAAAAATATTACTCATGGGAAAAATGTAAACTATAAATAGCTCTTGATTAACCAGGCATGGTTGTATAAGAAATCATAAAAAGGCATGGAATGGCTGCTTTAAGTTGGAATGATGGAAATAATGCAAATCCTAATGTAGTGTGCAAGTTGCTGATTTAAAGCTGGAAGACAGCTTGATTTACTCTTGGCTGTGGGCTAGGAATAGCAGTGAGCTTATTTTGACTATAAATGGGAAAAGTATGACATAAAAGTCACACAGTAAAACATTTTGCTTGTATCCTTTGGAACCTGTTTAGCTGCATAACTCTGGCAGTTTCTTTGACTATATCTTTCCATGGGTATGCCATCTCTGCCTGTGTTCTGTGCCACTACATTTCATCTGCACAGTTCGCTCATTTATCTTTTTCTTGTTCCCCTTCCTAAACCAGAGCTCTCAATCTATCCTGACAGTGTGTGGATGTAAGAATTACAAGAAATGACCCACACTAGACAAGTTTATCACAGCTTTTTCTGATTGAGTCATGAGGAAGGTTCTTATTTTGATTCACCTTCTAGACCTTCTGTCTATGCATTGATTTATTTGTAGCAGGGGAAGTTAAGGTATCCAAAATGAAGTATCTGATCCTTAGATTTAAATAAGGGAAAGCAGGAATTTATTCTCCTGTTCTCTAGCTATAAGTTGGTGTAAGATCTCTCAAATGCTTATGACAATTCTATGCTTTAGCAAACCTTGAGTAGCTACATTATGTAAAACAACTTGTAAGACCCTAAGTGATGGGAAGATCTCAAAACAGAACAGTCGGAAACAATGCAGTTAAAGGTCGGGATAAAAGAATAAATGACCTGCTTGCAATTGTACTTATGGAGTGACAAAAGATGGGAAACTAAGGCACACTTCCTAAGATGTGGCCAAGTTAGCTAATCACAGCAATTCCTCCTCTCTCCTTTTGTCATAATTACAAAAGAGTAATTGTTGATTGATTGGCAAAGACATCAATGAAAATAGTCATTGACCTGAAGTCTGTCTTGTTTGCTGTAGCCACTAGTTAGTCATTTGTTCACTAGCTGTGCTCCTATTCTCTGAGGCATTAATTCATGCATTGACTTTGTCACGGCTCCCTCATGGACAGTGGTGGATCTCACTAAAAGCAATGAAAAGCTCAATGAAGAATTTTTATCTTCGGGATTTATAGACTTGGAAACAGCTTGAGTCCACAGGACAACACACTTGTGTTTTACACAAATGCCTCTTCACAGAGGCATCTCTCTTGGCCCACGTTCTTCATGTATATCATTTATACTTATGCAGACAGCCTGAATTATGTTATTGCAAAAGTTGTTATCCAGCATGCTATGCTGGATTGCCTTGTGGATCTCAAGATTAGCCCTTCAATGCTACAAGTCCTGATCCCCTTAATCAAGAGGATGGAGATGAAAAAGAGGAGAAATTTTCATACGAGTCTTTAATGTTAAAACCTCCTGCTTGCTATGTCTTTGGTATATGGGACCCATAGCACATAGCAGCCCTGTAATACCTATAAGGAGGTTATAAAAAGATGGCATCTGGTGCTCAACAGTGGACTATTGTAGGAGGTACAGACACAATGGGCATAATTTGAAACAGGAGATGTTCAGGCTGGATGCAAGGAAAAACCTTCTCCGTGAGGAAAGTCAAGCATTTGAATAGGTTGCCAAGAGAGGTTGCACAGTCTCTATCCTTGGAAGTTTTCCAAACCCAACTGGATAAAGCCTTAAGCAACAGGGTCTGACCCCACTTTGAGCAAGAGTATGGACTAGCAGCCTTCTGAGGTTCTTTCCAACCTGAGCTATCCTATGACCTTATGATCACAGGATCTTCATATATTCAAAATGAATGTGTGAGTGTAGCTCAAACTGGTATTCCCATGGTAACCTTAAGGTAGATATTGTAGGTACAAATAGCAGTGATGGGGCTTTAATAGCATCAGGCAACAAGGCAGTCTTGAAAGTATCTGACTATGATGACGCCCTTTGTTAGAGCTAAAATTTTATTCTTTCTGTGGGCTACAGTTTCATTTCCATGTCCATAAGGATGTGTTCTGAAAACGTTGGCTTAATTTCTTGGCAGTACTTGCATGAAAAAAGATGATGTAACTTCTTCCAGGCTATGATCAGCATAGACAAATGAGTTTTAAAACACCACTCATTTTCTTAATGTAGTCTAGTACCCTGGGATAGTACTGGTCATGGTTACTCAATTGAAATAATATCTGTGATTATGTATGGATTTGAAGTTGACATCATATTGAGATTAATAGTCTTTCAGGAGAATGACAATCCATTCACACGGATGGTACAGCATGAGTGTGAGTTTTATACGTTTCTGCTTATGTTGTTTACCTAGAGACATACCTTTCAATGCTGAAGTACAGGCAAGAACAATGGCACAAAAATAATATAGAAACATAGACTCTTAAGGACCGAGCCTGTAAGCGCTTACAGCTAAGAGCAGCACTTTCTGCTGGGAGTAGTCCAATTGATTTCTGTGAAATAATAGAAATCAATGTGACTATTCCCAGCAGTAAGCACCACAGGCCAGATTCTCAGCTACCTGAAAGTGAAGGCATCAGCTGAGAATTTTACCTGAACCTCAGTAATGAGTCTTAGCTTACACTATTTGGTCTTTAATCTGCATTTTTGAAAGACTGATTTTATTTTTTATTTATTTTGATGAGACACATCGATCTATTTTTTTTGCACCTGCATTTTGTCCCATGGGTTTGCCAAGATGGGCTGGAACACATCACTGCAATGTCCTAACAAATTAGAGGATTCATTAAACTGCTAAAATCTTATCAGGTGCTTCTGAGCATGCAGAGATAATGTTCAAATTGCTTGTAAATTTTTATTTTTATTCTTTCCTGAAGCACATCAAAAGTCTTGCTTCTGAGATACAGCTAAACAGTATTTCACAACAGCTTTCCAAACAAATTAACCTTTGAGTTGAGACCAGGCATGGAAATACCCACCCCCAGAGGAGAATTTTTTTGAAAGTAATGAGCTCATGTAAACACTGGATATGCTGCAATACTGAACAGTAATCTTAACCAATGTACAAAAGCAGATGTAATAGCACTGTAAATCTTTTCATCTGTACCTGTCTACAAGAAACAGAGTAATTGTTTTACATGAGGCAACTGCCATGTAGACATATTCAGGATCATGTTATCACTGCCTCAATTTCAGACACTTTGGCAGAAACGCAATTAGTTACGCTTATCTCTCAAAAAAACAGTTTTAGCGATTGCAATATCTTTCTCTAACATCCAAATACTGAAACTTTCCAAAATTAGAGAACACATAAGAAATTCAACTTAAATGAATGAGTTAGTGATATGTGTAGGAATATATCAGATATGAGAGGCTCGCAGTTCTGTACCAGCAAGTCCTAGACTCTGTCTGACTCTCAGTATGTACTCTCTTAGCATGACATCTACTTAGCGGCTGCCACAGGTTCATAATATCCAAACTGAAAATGTAACAACTATAGCTGTAAAGTGCTTTTACAGATTTGATTTTTCATTTTCATGTAGGAAAGGGTGAAAATACAGACTGGAGATTTGCAACTGTGCTTAGTATAAAAATATCAGTTTGTACTGAAGCATGAGGCTATTGATTGTACAGCTAAAGGTTAAACCTGCAGTAACGACATGCTTGAATTAATGACACATTCAAGAATGCTGCTTCTAAATTAAGGACATTCCATATCTTTCCCACAAGAAGTTGTTATAAGGACACACAAGAGACCAGTGGCAGGATTCATATTATCTTTTGGTATTTCATGTTGGACTAATAGATATTTATTATGTTAACTGCAAACCACATAGCCTGTTGGTGTCATTCCAACTAGCAGACACCTTCAGAGTCCCAAGCATAAAGCATAAACATGTCATTAGCAATAATTCTGAATATTTTCAGATATGAGGACCAATAGCAGCATTTAATTTGGACAGCAAACTGAGATTGTTTTTAAAAAAAAAGAAATTAAAAATTGAAGACTAGTATAAAAGCTGTGTTATTTCTATTTTTGGTAAAATTTACATTCAACTTGTAACATATGAAATTATTGTTTCTAGGGCAAAATCCAAGCAGATAAAAAGTAAAGAGAAATTTTGAGGTCTTGTAGCATTATCATAAGCTGTCTTTGTTTTGGTTTTACTTAATAGCAAGAACTGCCTTGATTTGTCTGTGTATGTGAGAGTTAGTAGATCCAAACTTGTACGCAGTCTTAGGAGTCTGAAGCTAATTGTTTCCTACTGAAGTCAGCATTTTAGAGTTAGTGAGTTTTAGGCACGTGTTTGCGAATTGCTGTGAGGACGGATACTTTTAAACCTGGAAGTAGAAAGCTTTTTCATGGGCATTGACCATAAATAGCTGTGATGTTACTATTGTGTTTATCTTGTTTCACAATGCCGTATTAAAAGATGATAAATAATAAAAATTAAGCATGAAGGTTTTTACCCTTAAATAGCATGATCAATTATTACCTACAATGGGGTTGAAGTATCAGTTTTACTTTTTGCCTCAAGTAACTATCTTTTCTGCTTTTGCTGTGAGTTGACAAATCCTGCTGACAGCTTGAGCTCCAGCCCAAGGATATTGGGGCCAAAGGGAAGTTCCCCATGATATGTCAACAATCCCAAGAACAACAGATTGGCAACAGAGCAGCAAGAATAGAGAGAGCTAAGTATGTTGCCAAAGGTCATATTTTTCTTTGTGTCAGGGCCCTCTCAAGCACGCTTCCCTCTTTGGGGGGGCTCTGACTGCCTGGGCCCAGGGCCAAGGCTGTGCAGCTGGTGGCAGGAGGGAGAGCTATCCCAGACAGTGTGGCGGGGCTGCCCTGCTCACCTTGCTTGGATTAGATAACATGGCCACCGGCTGGTGAGGCCACTGCCCTGCCTGCTGTGTTATCTCACCCTCACTGCCCCATCACACCTCGCTGTGCCCAACAGTAAGCAAATTGCTTTTACCAATATGGGACAGGCTTGTGGGTTTCAGACATGCACAGGAAACCTAAAAGCAGGTATTCTTCAAAACGTAAATATGTGTGTATATATATATTCCAAAAATATCCCTTGAAATCTGAGGGGAGGGGGAACTCTCACACAAACTTAATATACTGATCTCTACATCAGAACTACTATCAAAAGTGGTTATATGAAAGCCAGAGTAATGACTTTAAAATAAGTTTTGCAAGAAATGTTTTCTATTAAAAGTTAAGAATATTATGAACTGCTGAAAAACCAAATGCAGAAATATTGTATGTGGTAAACCTGTCACTGGAAAGGCACTCGTGTGTGCTTTCTATACATACATGTGCATTTATTGAAGGAAAAAATACATTTGCCACATTTGTCATATGGAAAATAATGAGCTATATGCTTAATTAAAATGCACTGTAAACTTAGAATCATAATGGTTAGAGCTGGAAGGGACCCTAAAGATCATCTAGTTCCAATGCCCGTGCTGTGGGCAGGGACACCTTCTGCTAGACCAGGTGACTCAAAGTCCCATCCAACCTGGCCTTGAACACCTCCAGGTATATTTGCATGAATTCAAGTAAGATTGAGTCACAACTGCTGTGGGAATCTGTTACTTACTTTACTACAGCAGAGAGTTGTAAAGAACTTTATAGAGAGTTGTAGAAATAATTTACCAGAAAAGCATTGTGATGGATCCAGCTACGACCGATCAACTGTCTTGTAGTCATCGGAAGAAACTAATCCAAAATGGCATGAATCTGAAATTTCCCATAGGGACTGAAATGTTGAATGAAGGACTTAAAACAAAGGTTTTGTTTAAAATAGAAAACTTCAGTGCTGACAGCTGTTTTAAGTGAGTTTGACTGGTTACTCAGATGAAGCAGAGTACTGAAGAAAAACTGCCATATAGAATGCTGAGAAGAATAAGAAATATCTATCTTGTATTAAATTATGAACTTTACCAAGAAAGGTAAAAAGATATCAGGAAGGTAGAGTTCTAAGCATGTCGTAGCTTTATACTGCTAGTTTGTGTTTTGCATCTTCAATAACAAAAAACCCCAACACTACGATGAACAAAAATGTTTGTATTTTTCTTTTAGTGTTTTCTCAAGTACTTTGCCCGTCTCACAACACTATTGATTAAATTGGTCAACAGACAACAGATAGCTGTGGGAGGAATGCAACTGATGTGTTATTTTGTAGGGAAATGTTGTAAAAGGAAGGCAGTAAATATTATTGAAAATAGTTTAGGTAAGGTTTGTGGTAAGAAGTGAAGAAAAATTACTTAGATTTATAGAATAAATGCTGTTGAAGTAGTTGATGCAGCAACGGAATTTCAGAACACTTCAAATCTGTTAACTACAGAGAACTAACGGCTAGAGGAAAAAAACCACAGACCTCAGTGAAAACGTGTTTAGGTTATATCCATCATGAAGACAATCCTGCACTGAGTTTCCTCCAAATTTGGTATGTTCTGTTTATAATCAGTGAAATAGCACTCTTAAATCAAGTTAGTATTTGCTTCCCTAATAAAAAAATGCCCCCAAATTCAGGTCTTGTCACAAAATGACAGCTGAAAGCATTGTCTTGAAGCTTTTGATTATTATTAGAGAATTTACATATTAATTTTCTATGCTGACAAAAATTCCAGCTTTGGGAGGGCTTGTAACAGATAAAATATGAAATCACCTTGAAATCATAGTGCAGAAATCTAAATCAAAGGTGTGGATGTGAAGTAAGGCATTGGTTTAAATCCTTTTGCTAGAGAATACTACCTTGAGAAAATCCTCTCAACAGAAATTCAGAGGGATATTTGTGCATGTTTGCTGGGCACTTGATTTAATACAAGTTGTGCAGTCTATATATTCTCAGTTCATTTATGCAGCAGTTACTGTTTTCAAAGGACTACGCTGGTGGAACAAAATTTCCCAGCTGTATTTAAATCTTTTGCAAAACAAATCAGCTCTGTTTTGATATTTTTGGTGGGTGTAAACCCACATTGCTCTGGCACAGAAAACAAAGGCACCTGAAGATAGTATGCAAACGCTTGATTGATGAGAATTTATCTTACAGGTCATTTTATATTTGTCAGTGCATTCATGTTGCTGGAAGGCGTGCTCACTAGTGGATCCTTATCTCACAAAGAAATTGATTTGTGAAAATTAGTGTTAGGAAGTATGTTTTTCAGTTCCAACAAGTCTAGGTCACTGGTAGTGCCGCAATCCTCCTGAAATTATTTAGCTACTATCTTCTGTCAAAAGCTAGTAGTGAACAAAACCACCTCTTTAGAAACTGGCAATTGTTCTGCAAACAAATTATATTTTCAAATCATTATAGATTAAAATATCAAGAATTATCCTCTGGGTTTGAACTTTACTTGCTGTTTGGTACAGAACACCTCTTCCACATTGGTACAGAAATTTGTTTATAAACAAATTAAATGCGGGGCCGACAGTTACACTGTGGATTGACATCCAGCAAAGCTTGTAGAATCATAGGATGGTATGGGGTGGAAAGGACCTTTAAACATCATCTAGTTCTAACCCCCTTGCCATGGGCAGGGACACCTCTCACTAGACCAGGCTGTTCAAAGCCCCATCCAACCTGGCCTTGAACGCTTCCAGGGATGGGGCATCCACAGCTTCCCTGCGCAACCTGTTCCAGTGCCTCAAAAAAAAAAAAAAAAAAAAAAAAACAAACCAAAAAAAAAACCCACCCAAACTTCTTCCTTACATCCAATCTAAATCTACCCTCTTTCAGAATAAAACTGTTGCCCTGTGTCCTGTTGCTACAGGCCCTGGTTTAAAAAAAGAAAAACAAACAAACAAACAAAATTTAAATCCGTCTTTGTTAAAAGCACCCTTTATATATAGAAAGGCCACAGTAAGGTCTTCAGGCTGAACAACCCTAACTCTCTCAGCCTTTCTTCATAGAAGAGATGTTCCATTTTTGTGATGATCATTTTTGTGACCCTCCTCTGGACCTGCTCTAACAGGTCCATGACTTTCTAGCACTGGAGACCCCAGAACTGGATGCAGTATGCCAGGTGGAGTCTCATTAGAGGCAAGATACTTGTTTATTTCCTGGCTAGGATGTAGCTCTGTCCAGTCATGGCTATATGACTCGGCATTTTTAAGATCAGGCAGGAACCGCTGATATTTCTAGAAGAAATTAAAGAAGCTGTTGTCCTGTTGTGTTTAGGAAAAACAAGAAACCATTACAGGGATGGTTAAATATGAATAGGTGTTTCATGAAAGAGGCACGTAAGATGCTTGTCCTTAAGGATCGTACTTGGGAAAGTGAAAGTCAGGGAAAGGGTCTTGAAAAAGGATTTTGTTTCAGATAAAAGAGCTTTATAACCATTCTTAAGTCATCTTTGGTAGGATGAAATAGGCTTTCTTGCAATTGAGCAAAAAGTATGTATGAAATGCAGTCTTATTTTTGTAAGTCTTATTTCTGCCTCTAAACCAATTAACTGTTTGGTCTTTCTTGTTTAGAGTAATGTCAATTTATTACTACTTTAATGGTTATTTTGTACTGAGTGATTTCAACCTTCTCAAACCTTGTTACTCCATTCTGAAGGGAATGGTAGTCTATATATGGGGTAGAAGTCAACTTTCACAATATTCTGTACCCTAATATGGGATCTAACAAACCGAGGAAGTAATGTGTTTTTTTCACTAGGATCTCTGGTAAGATTTAGGGTATCAGTTTGGGAGAGCCATGTCTCAGTAGCAGGTGTTCAATAATTTTTTGGCATGTAACAGAACGTGAGCAAGAGCTTGAGAGTATCAAGGTAACCACAGCACTAACATATATATGGACAGATCACTTTTAATTCCAAAAGCAACAGCAAGACTTTGCTTGCTGGGAGTAATCAGTAGCTGGAGCTACATACCTTATCCTTCTCCAACATCTGTCATGTTATATGAAAATGATTTTGATAAGATGTTATACGACACAAGTGTGTGTATATATATTTTCTGCCCCCCTCCCTTCCCTGGATCATTTCTTTTTTTTTGTTTGGCTCCTGGCAGAGAGAATTCTCCTTCTGATCTCCTTCGAAACAGAGTGGGGTGGTATTTTTCCAGGAGACAACCCAAGGAGTTTAAAATTGTGGACCTATTAGAGAAAAACCTATGATGATGATAATTAAACATGCCTAAATATGCTTGTAGCTTGGCTTAGAGAGCTGAAATGTACATAATTATTCTGATTTAGTCTGCCACAGTCAAAATGCTTTTCTTTTATCATGTACAGCAGCTTTTCTGATTATGGCCTTAAAAAAGCACTGACTTTTTTCGTGTAAAGGCAAACCTTCTGTTTCTGGTCTTAATTCTTTCTCAAATGTTTGGCACATCATTTCTCTGTCACTTCTGCCTTTGAGTGTTGCAAATCTTTTTTTTTTTTTTTCCCTCTACAAAAGTCAAGCTGTTGATAATATTCCGCATGTTAACGAAATGTACGGGTATCAATTTATTATAAATATCTGTAATAGTAAATGTCTTCCAATAATCCTTCCGTTTCTTTCAACCTGGTATACAACTTCAAAAATTCTAGAGGATTCTTATGCATATTTCTCATTTGAATCAGTTTTTCTGTTAGATTCATCTATATTTTAATGGACAGTTTGTTCATAGTAATAACAAAAAGATTGGGAAATATTTTTAACATTTTAATGCTTTCAGATGTTCTTTATTTGATGACTCAATGTCCATTTCTATACACTAGAATTCAGCTTTATGTAGCAAAAAAAAAATCAGTGACTTGCAATGTAATAAATGTGCTGTGTAGTTGTAGTTTAGAGATTGCTTAAACCAGGAGAATAACCATTATGACAGTACTTCATTCTATAAGACAGATATTTGCGGTGATTTTGAAGGAAGAAGAAGAAAAGAAAATTACAGGGACTGAATGAAAGTGTGTTTTGCACACTGTGTGGGACAAATACTCATCTGATGAACACTAATAATAAACTTGCAATTAATATTCTAGAACAATGACTGTCATCTAATTGATGAATAATAATTGCAAGCCTCAAGGTAAACTTTGAAGTTGTAGCCTTCTGACCAGTAGGGAGAATACAACCAGCTGTGTCTAGTTTTGTGTGGTTTGGTCTTATTGCTAAGAATATATTTAAAACTGCTTTAAAATGCATCAGTTTACAAAAAAAATTTAATCATATAACATTTTTGTCTGCACATAGTAGCAATGTCCAAAGGCAACATTTCTGCTTGACGTTCCGTTGTGCCAGATTTCTAGAAAACATGTTTGAACTCATAATTTATCACATAGGGTGCATAATTCATAAATCAGTGGGCAGCTGTGAAACTATCCATGGAGCCTAAATAGAGACAGCCTACGTTGTACTTGGTGAAAGGATAAATCCTGAGATTTAAATCAGTTTGGGAAGTTGTTTCAGATATAAGCAGAATCCATGTGTAAACAAGAACTTAGAGCTTTAAAAAATAGTTGGAGATACTTTCCTGTCCTGTTTTACTCCTAGCTTTACAAGAATTTTTCCTTTCCTGGAACAACGAGGCATACTAAAAAGATCCAAAGCGACATTAAAAGTTCCACTCCTTGCTTTCATTCATATCGTTAAGTCATGCAAAGAAAATGCAGACCACTGTATTCAGCCTGTGGAAGGTAAGAAGTTATTGCGTCCTACACGCAAATATAGGAAGAACAGACTTTTCACCCCAACTAGAATTTAATTCTGATTAATAACATTCAAGAAGTAACATGGAAAATCAAAAGTTGAGTCTTTCCAGGAGAAACCCATGTGCTTCCCCTCTGCTATGGTCTAAGGAAAACGGCTGCTGTCCCCAAGCTCATAAGGAAAATTAGTAGACACATAACCACACAATATAGAAAATGCAACAATATTACAGGACGCTTTTAGCTTAATAGTGAATGATCAACTGAATTTCTTGAAAATTTTATTAATGATTTCAGTACTTTTCAAGTATTTCTTCTCATGTAATCTCAAATGCAAGTAAACCATCTTAAATACTTGGAAAGGTTTCTGTGGTGTGTATTGGTTATGGGTAGTGGTTTAGATAGGTTGCACCAAATTTTCATTCTGACAGCTAACCTTTATGGTATGTTTTAATTGGATTAAGGTGCCAAGTAATTAAAATGAGCCCCCACAGCCTCTGGGCTGCCTGCCGACTGCTGTACAAAAATGGCATTGCCTGAAGCACCTGCTCCTGTTTCAAAATGAGAGAAAACACTGTTTCTGAGAGAACCTGTTAACTGAGCAAAACACAAGTGACTTGGAAAAGGTAAAAGGTCACTTTTAAAATGAGATGTTTTCCCTCTCATATTTTACCCAAAACATGGACTGTTGAATCTTAAGTACAGCTAGGGTAAAATTTTGGAAATAACTTGGCATTAGTTGAAATAAAGTAATATTCCTAGTCTAATTTAGGACTGTTTTCAAACAACTTGTACCCACATGTGAAACCGGTTTCCCCAAATCATCTAGTTCACATTCAATCATATGGAAATCTTGCTTGATGCAGAACTGTAAATGCTTGACAGTCAGGGATGAATACTGCATGCCTTTTGTATTCTAGATTTTGGTGAAAATGACAGAAATTGCTTTTAAAGTCCAAGTTTAGGATCCAAATCTCTTAAGTACTTGCCTTTAGTGAATCAGAACTGTCCTTTGTTTTATATAGCCATTTCACCTAACATTTACCCATCTGATGAGCAGCTTTTCCTTCTCAGTGTTTACTTTGCTAGCCTAAATAAGCAAAGCCCTCTGTCTTTTCTTATGAGAGATCTATTCCTCTGATCCGTTCCATGTTCCAGTCTGAATTCATAATCTTTGAGTACGGTGATCAAAAAGATGTGTGATAACTCAGATAAGGTCTTGCTTTTGTTTTGAAAAAAGTACTTTTATTTATTCATCTCTCATCTTTGGCTGAAAGACTGAAATGTGATAAGGACTGTAGCTTTTTTTTTACGGCCTCATTATTTTGGGACTCTTTCATCTTGTGGCTAATATGTCTTTGTCTGTCTTTTCCTCAGCAATTCCTACTCAAGTTGCGATTTTACTGCAGACATTCTGGTTATTAGTCTCCAAGGCTATGACCTTGCACTTTGCTTTGATTTAGTTTCATTTCTAACATTGCTTTCCTCAAAGTCATGATCCTTCTCTTCATTAACCCCTCCCAAGTTTGAGTCACCAACAAATCTTAGAAGCACATATTTTTTTTTGTCACTTTCATTGAAAAAATTTTAAAAATTATTATTGAGTAATTAAATTAGGAATGTCCTTCCAGGCAACCCTGTTGTCATGTCCTCTTTAGGCAATTCCTTAATGAGGTCTTCTCCACTATATGATTTATGCTGGTTTACAAAGCCAAAGTAATGCTGGGGGCTGGGCATAAGTCTATCCAGCCAAAGTCTATCCAGTCTTTATGCCCGGGCTGGACATCAGTCTATCCAGCCAAACTAACGTGGTGTCTATATTTGGTAAATGATTTCCATTTTATTTCGTTATCTGTTTTGCTCTATGACTAATTACCCTTCAATTTTTTTCTTTTTACTCGTTATTGAGGGTCTATTGGACCTAAAGATCAATTACTTCACCCATTCTTAAAATGTTGCATTTGTGTTTTACCAATATGGTATCAGTGTTGACTTTACAGATTTGTTCAAAAGCATTTGAGACCATTCTCACTTGGTGTGTGACTAAGTATGCAAAATTATTTTACTATAGTTGTTACTTTACTTGTACTTTGTTAACCTTTGCCTTTTTTATTGTCTTATGCTTAACCTCTCTATTGAAAACTGAGACCCATGTTATTTGGTTGCAGGTTGAACCTAGATTATCTTTCATCTCCAATCCATCCTCTTTTCTTAGCTGCTTTCCCTGTTCTCAATTTCTTTATGAAATGGAAGGTGTTTTTTCTATTTGTTTTAGCTTTTTTTACAGGATGCGACTTACCAAGTTTTTTGCAGTTCTCATTTTATCCTTAAGTTTTCTGGCCTTAAGACAGGGGTTTTTTTTGTTGTTGTTAAGTAGTAGTCTCCCAGCATTCCTCTAAAGCTTTTTTTCATCCACTTAGGTCTCACTTTCCTATTTGTTTGGTGTTTCCAGCTCTTAAAGTATCCATTTCTAGATTACATGGTTGATAGAATATTTTTTTCTATAACATATCATTAGACAGAAAAAATTAATTATTTTTTGCTTACTATTTGTAGCTATTTTCCCATAGAGAACGTCTGCTACATTACAATAAATGTTTTTTTAAACCACTGATGAAGTTTCTTCCTGTGCCTTAGTCTATCATACAATGCCAAAGGTAAAATTTCTCATTTAATCTTATTACTAGTGCCAAGGGATTAATGTCAGGTGGCACTTGTGGTGACAGTGAAAAGATTAAAAAATAATTCCATTAAACCTGTCTACTGCATTTGATATTTGAACCATTAATAAGAGGGATTACCTCCTTTGTAGGCCTTGGTAAAAATAAGCTCAGCATAATTGTCTTATGAACCAAAGGCCTCCTTACTTCTAATACGTGAAAGATTCTGTTTCATAAAGATCTCTGATTAAGACATTCATTGAGAGTTTAGTCATATTAGGCTAATGGGAAAGATCAACATAATAGTTCCCTCATTTTCTGATGATGAATGCTATAGGTTTTCTGAAAGCATACAAACATAGTTAAAACGTACTCTCTCTTAAATTTCCACATTTCCATGTAGTTTGTATTATGTTATTTCTTCAGCCTAATTTATCAGAAGGGAGAAATATAAATGGAAAAAATTAAAAGAGCTAAAACTATTTACAAAAAGGTTCCTATAAATTTTTTCTTCTTTAGCAATTTGCTACATTCTCACTTTTTCCCATAGGAAGAAGTAGTAAAGGTTTAAAGATCCTCTAGCATCTCTCAGACATTACATGCAGGTTTACAGCTGGGAGTAATTTATTAACATTTCTATATCCGAAAAACGAAGATGAGGTACTAGACCTGTGCAATGAAGCAGGCCTTAGAGTCAGTCCAATTGTCTTCCTCACATTCACGCTTTAAAAAAGGAGTAGAAAGATCCTCTTTTTTTAAAGATGTAACCAGCACAGTGGTGGTCTTGGATATAATTTAATTTTGGAGGCTTTGAATTCTTCATAAAGCTGTGAAATCATCTTTGTGCAAACAGACCCTTTACAATAGAGGTAGCTGGGTCTCGGGTCATGCTTATTTTATTGTCTGTAAATGTCTTAATGCAGTTTAAAAAATGGTTTTAAATGGCTACAATATACTGCATCTGAGAAGCCCTTTGAAATGTCAAAGACATTAATTAGCGGTGAAATCAAATAATAGAAAACATATAAAATTAGAAAAGTTAATTGATTAAATTTCCATTTATGTTAAGATATTTTTTTTAGTTTATTAAAAATCAGGAAAAGGTTGGACATGGAAGGGTGTAGCAAAACTGGCAGGTGTTACTTTAGATGTTACTCTGTTTTACAGATGACTAAGAAACTTCAGTGGGAGCTAACCCCTTAAATTTCAGGCATAATGGGTGAATAGAACAGTGTGCCCGACCTCTCAGTTAAGTTCAGCCTGAATAGCAGAGGGATGGAATATGGAAATGTCAATCTCAAGACCTATAATACTGAAACTATATATTATTGTGTCTGACTACCAGATCAAGCAAATTTGAGAAGAAATAGCATTCATCAATACAAGAACATAAATTTTTACAAAATGCAAAAAGCCAAAACAACTTCTTTAGAAGGAATTTACAACTCATAAATGTGAGCTATTTAAAAAGAACTCTTTTGAAAGAAAGGAAATAAATACATGGAGAGTAATGACCTCAATGAATCTGGATTTACAAAGTGCTTTTTACAGGGTCTTTACCAAGTTTTCTTGAAGACAATAAGCTGTGATGAAATAGGAGGGAAGGCCACCTTGTAAATTAACAACTAGCTAGGAGTGAGAAAGGGAATAAATAGTCAATATTTTACAATAGAGGGAGAATACCAATGGGGATCTGTGCTTAAGTCTATGCTGTTTATAAATTATTTGGCTGAGTAGAGCAGTAAGAAAATTTGCTGATATGAGAAAGTCAAAAGCAACATGGCTAGAAAAAGTTGCAAAGTGAATTTGAGTACTGAGAAACTGAGCCAGTTTCACTGGCAGGTGAAAATCACTGTCAGTCAATAAACGCCAAGTCCTACACACAGAAAAACCTAACCCTATAGTATAGTTGCACTGTCCTTGTAACTACTGGCTCAACAGTTTCTAAATTGAGTATTAACATCAGAATATTTGTTAGAAAATGTCCGTTCAGTCCCTAATGGTAATCAAAAGGCAACTGGAATATTAGAATTATTGGGAAAGGAATGGAAAGTAAAGCAAAAACTATCTTTATGGTATGATGTATGTATACTTGAGATTCTGTGCTATTTTAGTTGCACAGTTTTTAAGAGAATATAGCAGAACTAGAAAAGTACATAACAAGAAAGGAGAACCAGAAGACTGGGATGGCCTTTCATGTACAAAGAGGCTGAACAGGGTAGACTTCAGCGTAGGAAAGTGAGGAAGAGAAAGCTGATTTGAGCGACGTGGCATTAGAAAAAAAGAATAATAATTGTTTAGTTTTTAGAAAGAGAAGGAATTGAGAGACTTGAGGTGAAACTTGCAGGGAATAAAGGTAAAAGAAATCAGAAAGTACATAATCTGTATCTTCAGCATTGGAAGTCACTATCATAGGAAGTTTTGGGTGCAAAGATATAAATGGATTCAAAGCAATTGATTAATTCAAAGAAAATTTATCAAGAAATATCAAATGCAATGCAGAAGACACAGTCTGCGGTTTAGGAAGCCTCTAAACCACAACCTGTTGGAAACTTGTAATGTATATGTGACAATAACGTTCTGTATGTGCCCAATTTTCATACACTTTATCCCAGATTTTGCTACATATCCCTATCAGACTTGTCTTGTTGGGTTTTCTTCACTTGATTCCCAGAATCTAGATCAGAGTCCTAAAGCCCAAGCGAGTAGAGGAGTTCTCACTTTTCTGTATTCTTTTGTTACAATTAGTCATAATCTGTCTACTTAAAAATGAAGATACTCTGTGCCAATATAGTAATAACCAGTGAAATAAAGTCAATACTATTTGTGGAAGCATCCACACTTCTAAAAATCTCTTCTGTGACAGAACCTTAGATCATGAATGATCAACAAATGATGAACTGCAATTCTAAATATTTAGTAATATATTATATTTTTTCCTGAATAAAAGCCAACCCATAACATGTTTTATGACCCATCATCAGAAGTTTCTTGGGAGTCCTCTTTGCGTAAAAGGAAGACTTAAATCACATAACAGCATTAGTCCAGGGTTAACTACCAGTCTTCCTCCTTTCTTGCTGCAATGAAAGCAGTATTATTTCATCTCTGCTTAGGAGAGACTAATGAACTGGCACAGATGTTAGTTTTATATTTTTTTTATACTTTTGTTGAAGAATAAGTAAAATAGTAAATAGATTTCTTCATGCAGTATAAAACAGCAAAACTTCCAGCAAATAACTTGGATTTTTTTTTTTTTTTTTAACCATCAGATTCTAGGCAGAGTTTTCAGATAAGCATTTCAGCTATGTCTTATCACTCTTTTACTGGAACATCTGCTTCTCAGTTCTAAGTAGGTGTTTTTGTTTACCATGTGTTCTACCCTGATTCCCTAGTCAAGAGTATGCTTCCTAATGATTTACGTGACTGAAACTTAGGCTGTGTGGTAATGAGGACAAATATCACAGACCTTTTATTGTTGGAGGCTATTTGTTCATGTTTTTAAACAAATATATTTAATTTGCATTTGTAGCTTCTTACATGGCTGTTTTCTTGAAATATGCAGTACCTGAGTGTACTGG
Source organism: Burhinus oedicnemus (assembly GCA_008921705.1). Taxonomy (NCBI): domain Eukaryota; kingdom Metazoa; phylum Chordata; class Aves; order Charadriiformes; family Burhinidae; genus Burhinus; species Burhinus oedicnemus. Next base: position 531,218 of record VFFE01009105.1, read on the forward strand.
CAGCAATACTGAGAAAATGTCAGAAGGGGGAAAAAAAACCCAAACAACAAAACCAAACAATAAAAGGAGGTGTGTGGGGGAGGGAAATGTAAGGGAAGGCAATGGGAGCATCTGCTTCCAGCAGAAGGCAATTGGCCTATGAGAGAGGCTGAAAAAACTGTGTAGAGTGGGAAAGCAGTGTTCAGGATAGAAGAACCAAAATGTTTTGCTACAACTCTGTTGCATAATAGCTTACATTAGTAAATGCAACTATATCAACTGGAAATACAATTCTAAAATATTTGCCTCCTCTGTGAAGCGGAAATATACCATATAGCTATTATGTTCAAACTCACTTTGTAATTTCAAATTTCAAAGACTCTGTAAAACTAACAGCTTGTGTTTTCAGAAATACAGTTAAAGGAAAAAGCATAATGAATAAATTACCGACTAATTCTGACTAGTGGAAATTTGAGGGAATTGTATTGTGCTGTACCTTGCTGCATGTTTGTGTTAATTTATAGTGCTATGTGAAACTGAGTGCAGGCCCGTGTTGTATGTGCTTGATTGAAAACAACTCAAATACAAAAAAAAAAAAAAAAAAAAAAAAAAGATTAAAAAAAAAAAATAAAGTCTATCTCAATTTTCCTAAGAAGTTGTAAAGCTTGTCTTTGAGGAAGGATGCTGATGCTGTTTCTGGCAATCATTTATATAAACCTATTCAGAAATTTAAGCAGCGCTTGTTTAAACTACTCTTAACATTAAGAAGCTGCTCCAGAATTTTATACCTCAGTAATTAGATACTACTTTAATTTTCAGTCTCAATATTTCAATGGCTGGTTTCCTATCCTTTTGTAGTAATGGGGACACTGGCATTTACTTTTTCTAGCTGTTCTTCCTTCTTCGTGTTTACCCTTCTCTCTCACTTCTTTTTATAGCAAATTACCTATTATCATAATGAGTCTTGATTTTTTTGCTTGGCTCTACAAACCATACTATTCTGATATAATTTGTGAAGTAACAAATCCAGTCTTATAGCAATCACTTTTGTCTGTATGTATTCCAACTTGAAGCCATACTTTAGAGCACAGGAGACACAAATAATATATCTGATCTCCAGATGTGATATTTGGAAGATATCTTACCTGTGACTTATACAACAGTATTGATCTTCTTTACCTCTTCTAGAAATATTTTGTCTGATAAATTCAATATCCTTTCCCAAAGCAGACTTACACTGATGATTCATAGTCACTCTGTGACAGAGTAATATCAGTGATTTGCTGCAGATGAGCATTGGCTTTTTACAGAGATTTTATCAGTCCTGAAACACGTGATATTGTGCTCTATATTAATGGTATTTTATTCCATTTTCTGTATGCCAAATCAAGTTATTCAATTCCTCTTGATTTTCTGATCCTCTGTATTGGTAACACTTTATCAAAATAATTTTTATTAGCACCCTTTTCTTTGGGGTACTATTAGTGTAAATATTTAATAAAAGTGGGTCCAAGCTGATCCCTGAATAACCTCTTTAATAACAGTCCTTCAGGCTCAGCAGTTGACCTTTGCATACAGTCTGTTTCCCTTCTCCATTTAACCAGAAACCTCTGTTCTGCTAGGTGAAGTGTGTGCTTAGCTTTATGCATGGAGCTATATGACTGATGTCAAAGTAAACTTAAGTGTGCACTTAAGAATTTTACAGGAACTTAACATCTACTTTAAGTATATGTTTCCAGTGTAAAACAATATCATCAACGGATCTGAATTTCCTTCCAGTATTAATATTTGGTAGAATAAGAAGTGAAGGTAAGGTGAATTATGACAGAAGTATGGAATTATAGGTGGCAGTGATCACATGAGCCTAAGTTTCATACTCAAACAGCTGAAACTCTGAATGATCAGAGTTACTTCAGATCTGAGAAGCATACTCCACTTGCACATTTTGGTCAGATTTACAGAAAATTCATTTCTAAGCTTTGTCAGCCAGGTTATTAAAGGTTCATGTTTCTACAACACTAATAAAAGTTTATTTTCTCGATGTTGTGCAGTGTATTGATTAGTCTGAAAGAGCAGTTATTTTTTAATTAGCTAGAATAGAAGGAAGTGATGTATAGAAATATGATTTGCTAAACTAGTCTTGTGAGCTTAATATTGTTTTTTACAGTTGATCTTTTCTTTGTTTTTAAGTCCATTGAGTTTGATAGGTTTTACTTGCCCTCTCCATTAATGTTTGACTGGATTGTTTTGCTGTATTTCATGCAAATAAAAATAGCTAATATAAGTCACTATAATTATATCCATAGCTCGGTAAAGAAGGAAAAGATGATAGTCAGCAGGTAATAAGCCTTTCATGAGATGCAGTAACAAACAGTTACCTAATTCTAGCCAGAAGTGTGTGTGTGTACACCAGGCAAGGTGTGTATGTGGGGTCACATGGAACCTGTATTTGATCTGTTTCTGTAAATGTTAACTGACCTTACGCTGCACTATTGCTCGCAGTGGGTTGCCAAACATTTGGAAATACCAAAAAAAAAAAAAGTGCATTGATTGCAAAAGCAGATGCTGTAAGAATGTAAAAATCAAAAGAGCATCCATATTAAGCCAGCTTTATCTAGCCCAATGTCCCACATCTGACTGTGGCCAAAACCCATTTGTAAAGGGAAGCATACAAAAAGTAAGGAAGTACCATGATGCCTTCCCCAAATATTGTCATCAGACTCTATCAGTTTGTGGACCGTTTTTCCTCATCCAGCAGTGATCAACTTAGTATTTTGTGTGTTTGTTAAAGGGAGGCTGTAGCCTCACTTGAAACATCCTGGCAGCATGAGATACTTCAGTTATCTTACAAAGTTTCCTGTGACATCTTCTCTTGAAATTCAGGAATTGATATTCCACAACAAGTTCATCTGCAAGAGTTGCAAGAGAAATGCAGTGTTGGCTCTCATAATCCTGTTTATGTGGAGCTTCTTCAAAGTCTAATGTTGATCACCATTGAGTATTCTGTTAAGGAAGACATATGGGGAATAAAAATCAAGAGAAGGCAGATGAAAATGTCATACAGTGCAGGAAAATAACTTTACAATCCTATTCATAAATTCCAGTAGTTTCATATTGTGAAGCTGAAACTAAGTGAAGGCGGGAGCCAAGGTTTTATGGATAGCCTTGACCAAAGCTCTTAGATCTTCAAATCAGAAGATATAACAGCAATCCATTCCCACTATTCCTGCCAAGAGTCTGAACCAAATTAATTTTCTTTTAATGTAAATTAATGGTTTCCTTTTTAGTAACAAGGATCTACAAGGATAAGGCTGAAATTCTAAAAAGCACTTCTAATTTTAATTTAGGAAATGAACTTCCTAGTGATGCAGATAAGGTGTTTTGACTTTTGAAAGAGCTGGTTACTTAATTACAGTCCCCCTGGCTTTAATATTATTTATCTACAACTGTCTGTATCTATATATTTCTATAATAATGATTATAAAAACATATTTGACATACCAGTTTAGATTTTTTGATCCATTCTTTTTAAAGCCAGAACAGTAAGAAAGGATTTTTTGTTGTTGCCTATTTCCTCAACTTTTCCAGAATCATTCTACAATTTTCCTGATGTGAGGAAGTGAAAAGAACAGTGACACCAGAAACCAACTTAAGGCTGTCTCTTCATTTCATGGTTACTGTCACTTCCTCTCCTTACCCAAGCTTTCTTGAGGTCAGCTTGATTCTGCTCTGAAGAAAAGCAATTACAACTTGCTTAATTAGGGCTTTTTTTTTTAAAAAAAAAAAAAAAAAGGGAATCCATTCTTAATCCATCTCAAAGTATGCCTCAGCTTTCTCAGGCTGGGTAGGGTAGCAGTTTCCAGGTTTTGAGCAAGTAGAGATAAAGTACTTTTTTATGTAGTCCTAGATTTTGGGGTGTTTTCTCCCTTGTTGGTATGAAAAAGCCTGTTGGTTTAATGCCAGTAGCCAAAATCAAAGCTCCCCCTGTTTCAAGACTGTGTATGTACTCAGATGTTGATGCATCTGTGCTGCCCGCACATGTCAGCAAATTATCTGCACAAGGCTACCAAAAAGAACGCAAGCATGCTTCCAATTCTTTGAGATGGAAAAAATGAAGTTTTGAGAAATTATCACAATGTAGTAGAGTCAGGCACAGGACCACGTCCAGGATTCAAATGTGCTGATTTCTAGTCTTCTACTGTAGGGTTAGAGACAACAGTATGTATTTCCCATGCTTTTGCCTATTAAGAATGATTTGAGATATGAGTTGTTACTGTGTATCTCTTTACTTACATTTTCTCATGTATGAGTTTTAACACTCTGGCATAGAGTCTCCAAGTTAGGAAACTTAAAAGCTAAGTAGGAAAGATTATGCTGTCTCATGAATAACAAATGAAGTGTGACAGGGAAGCACATTATCTTTTAAATTGCATGTAACTAATTTGTTAATTACAGTCAGAAACAATGTTGCTACCTTAGTTTAAAATCCCCAAATAAATCTGGGATTTGCAGCCCAAGTTTAATATGTGACAGTGGTAAATATCCCACTGGGAAGAAAAATCTGCAGGACTTGGGCCAGAATTTAACTAGGCCTTCCTTGTTTCCAAGCCTGTTTGGAACGGCTGTTAGCAATTATACTTATGTTAACACCTAGGGTCCATCCCAGAACAGTTTACCATTGTGCTAGGTGTGGTAAGAAAAAGAAATGGCCTTTCCACATGCAGTTTAGAATCTGATATAGGTAAAACCTGACACAGGTATAATCTGAAATAATTTTTAAGTAAAGAAGATGGAAACAGTAGGGAGAGAAATAATGGGATTGTCCTTAGATGCAAAAGAAGCAAAATGCTTTCCAACTTCGTATTACACTCTATAAAGATGTTAATCTCAGTTTTATACCAGCTTCAGAGTTGGCAAAGTCAACAGTAGGGCACTTTGACCTTTCTCAACTTTCTCCTAGCTCAAGAAATTGCATGGAGGGTCAGGTTTGAAGGCGACATCACATAGTTTTAATGAATTTAACATGATGCATGCAAATAAAGATACCTAAAGACCTCCTCATAACTCTCAAGTTCTATTTATTTCTGTATTGATACAATACTACAGAGTTCACTGAGAAATTTTCAATTATCTCTTTACTCTGCTTTTACTGTAACTTTGTTCTTAGCCATCTTAGCAAAGAATACTCACTCTTCTAGTGACCTTAGTACTCAGCTAAGTCATCTGTGACTTTGCTAGGTAGTTTCTAAAGGAAGTGCTGCGTTTCTATCACTTTCTGATTGTTAAGCTACATGTTTCTTTCAGAGACTTCTCTCTGTTTTGGAGGTCAGACTGTGAATGAATAATGCAAAACCAGTAGCAGTACAGGAACAGTATTACATCTTGTCATGTGGTAATTTGGGAGGGGAATCATGACTGCTTTTGTTCAAGACTCCTATAATTCTACTTTTTCAATTTTGCAACCTAATGAAACAATCTTTGTTATATTTTCATATAGAATAATCAATTCCTCTGGTTCTTTCATGCTTTATCTCCTGCTGTCCTCCTTTGCCATGGGGAAAAAATTCCAAAAAGTGTCTGAAATCATCATATTTACCAATTAAAATTTCTGTGTCATGATGTCTTAAATGCTTTGACCTTTGAGAGTAAATTGGTGCACAGTGACTACAGCTTAGTACTTTAATAGCTGCCCTGCTGTTCTAGAGCCTACTTGTGTAATGTTTATATTATAGTTTTTTTAATAATGAATTCAGTGGGATTAGTTATGTTGCCTAACTTTAAATCCACTATTGTTTTTCATATTTGAATATGACTGCATATAGGTGTAGCCTATAGCTCAATTTATTAAAATATTGTAGCATAATTGAAAGGGTTTAAAATAACTAAGTAGAAGAGGAAAATTAAAGAATTTGATACTCCAAAAATTTTGAAACATAAAAATCTTAAATGAATACAGTTATATGTGCATCATTACACTGTATACCTTTAGAATAAGTCTACATAAAATATAGCAAGACCTGTACTGTGAAGGTTCACTTGGATTTGATTTTATTTTGAACAGTGTTGTGATAGGGTGGATATTTACTGTTTCAGCTAAAGAGCATAATATAGGTTGAAATCAGATGGTTATTGCCTTCCCAAATAATATGGGGAGAGCAATGCTCCTTTTAATATCAGAAAAATGCATCAATATTTTCCTCAGTAGTGGAGACAGCAAAACCTCCATGGGCTGTCTCATTCCACAACATTTCCTTAGAAAGCTGTTATTGGGGAAAAAACCAAACCAAACAAACAAACCCAAAACAAAAACACAAAGTTCAAAAATGAGTCATGGCTGTGAGAAAAGGGAACTGTTCATCTGTGAGGGTGAGCTTTCAGGAGCATCTAGTAATTACTCTTGACTCAAGAGAATTTTGAAAGTTGGAAAACTTGCTTTGTATTATAGAAGTTAACTAAAAGGGTTTTCTTCATTGTAGGTCATTCTCGGGTAAGCTAAGACCTCTTCGAGCTTAATTTATTTGCTTAAGCCAAGAAGCAAAATATGTACTGATACTTATAGGACTTTGAAGAACTGCATTTTGGAGTAGAGGGGGAGAAAAGTTAAGGCTGAGTTTCCTCAAGGAGATCGTAGGGTGATTGTGGAATGAGGAAGCTCATCTTAAGAGTCATAGAAACATATAATGTAGTAATGTAATAATAAAGCTCTAGAGACCAAAGGTGCCTCTGGTTCAGTATCCTATCTCTGGCAGTATCAAGGGTTTGATGTACAGTGAAGAACATAAGAACAGGCAAGCACTGGGTGAAAACTCTGCATGAATATTGTTCTAGCATCCACTGATCTTTAGGTCAGGCACTTGCCAAATTACTAGTGATGCTACAGCATTAAATAACCATGTATGGATCTTTATCTCATCAGTTTGTTCATGTAAGCTTTTAGGTATCTAAAAGATCCTGCTGAAAGTAGTTCCAAAAATTCACTGTCTTATGTGGAGAACTTCCTTTTATGTATTTTGAACTTGCCTTCTGCCAGTTTCTTTTATGACCTCCATTCTCTTACAGTAGAAGAGACAGTGAACAGCTGTTTTGTCTGGGTTTGACAGACTGCTACAGATACTTTTCTCAATGATTTTGCAGGACAAAGAGTCATATTCACTTGAGCTGTCTCTCTTAAAGAAGCTGTTCTGTATATGCCTTTGACTATTCATCTTATCCTTCCCTGGTTCTTTATCAGTTGTCTATCCTGTTTGAGATGGGTAGTACTTGCTTTAGGTAAGTACAGACGTTACTTTAATAAACCTATTGGCCCAGTTTGGTAGTATGAAGTTTGATAATTTTTACCCTGTTTCAATCCTTATTGGATAATATTCTTCTCTTTGAGACTACAGACCAATGCATTTATGATTCTACCTATTAAAGAATCATGTTGAAAAGAGGAGGCTGGGCAAGAAAACCTTCTTGACCCTTCCCTGTCGATTTCTTTTTCACACATATGGCATGTACACCCACATACGAATCTACACAACCTGCAACGATCATCATTATTCAGTGCCTGCATAAACCAAGAAGTCTGATGCTTTGCAATTCCAATGTTCAGTAAACTGAAGGAAAGATTTTTTTTTTTTGTATTAAGGACATGCCCCCCACCCTCCCCCAGAAGATTAAATTTGTTCATTGCAAGAGGATAGTTGCCACAAAAACCCCACAGATTCCAAATTTGGTTATTATTTTTTCTTTAAAACAATTTATTTTCTGTCATGGAACAAATGAATGCAAATGTATGTTTAATTGTGTTTACTGATTTAATTGAAAAGTAAAAATAAGTTCATTTGGACTGCTAGCCCCTACAAGTGAACTAATAAAAGCATGATTCTGCTTCATATTAAATCATCATTACTGAAGGAAAAGCTGTTATGAGAACATTCAGAGAACAGCTGCTTCAAGAGATATATTATGAGATCTACAGAAAATAGTTCATTTAGGCAGGGTTTCCCTACGTATTGGAAACCATGACCAAGATAAATGTGACTTTTCTGCATAAGGCTTATCTAAATTTATTGTCTTTCCATTCCGGGATTAGAAAAGGTTTTCTGCCTTGAAGTTTACTGTTATTTCAAAATAAGAAAAACATTCATACCATATGAATTCCAACCTCATGTAGACAATTGAAAGAGATACATGACTTGCATTAAACAAAACCAGCGTCTTTTCCAAAGCCAGATCCCAGGCAAAGCTGAATACATTTTCTGGAACAGACTGAATAAAATACGCTAGTTTTGGTTAACGTGAATTAAATGGTCTTGCTTCACTTAAATTTCTTAATGACCTGCTTTTGACTTGAGGAAAAGAAAAAACAAACCCTATGCTGATTTATACTTTGTGAAGACTGGTATGTTGTTACAGCTCAAATGCAGATGTCACTGTCTTCTCAGTAAAACAGCCAGGCTTACGAACCTTAATTTCAAATATTTTAATTGCCAATAGTTAAAAATTACTTATTTCTAAGGGATGTGGGGGGATTTTTATATTTATTAGTTTATTATAAGCTGTTAAGGTGATCTGATGAACACACTGAAGAAATTAAAGAACACACTGAAATTAAAGAACACACTAAAATTAAACCTAAAGAGAGAACAATTATTTCTTGGTTTTGGCAACAGCAAAATTAATTTTCAAACTAATCAAGACTATGTGATCTGGGACTAAAGAAATGAGGGAAGGAGCAGTATATTTAACGAAAGGTCAGAGATGAAGTAGTAGTAGAAAGAAATTCCAGAGCTGAACAGGAATGACTTTTATGGTAGCCCAACAAAAATTACTGTTCATTAGGAGGAAGGGAACTCCATGAAATTAACATTACTTTAATCTGTTTTCATATTCAGACCTCTGTTAGTGTATTATGATAAATTTTCATTACTTTTTTTATTGCTTTGGCATTATATATTTGCATGATACCATTATATATTTCCATCCCTGGAAGCGTTCACGGCCAGGTTGGACAAGGCTTTGAGCAAACAGGTCTAGGGAGAGGTGTTCTTGCCCATGGCAGAAGGGTTGGAACTAGATGATCTTTAAGGTTGCTTCCAACCTAAACCATTCTGTGATTCTACTTGTACTTCAATTATCATTCCTTGCTACTACTTAGACACTTAGATGCTTATATTCTGAAATTACCTCTTTACTTGAACAATAGTGGCTAAAATAAACAAGATGAAACTTTAAATGCTTAAAGAATTTGTCAGCTTGAGTTTTTGAACCCTGCAATTCATTTTAAAAATCAGACTTTGGTTAGCTTTCAACTATTTGTTCAGGCAGTATTTGACCCAAATTCTAGACATGTGAACAACTTGTAAGCAGTAATGTTAAGGGGGAAAAAAAAACCCCTCACTTAATGCAAGGGTGACTTAATATTCTATGTAAGGTTCCCGTTGTTTTCATTTAAGCCTGGTTTATGGAGATGAAGCAGTTGGGGGTACAACAGCACAGCTCATCTAGCAGATCTGAGAATGCAGAATGTTTTTTTCCCCTACCAGAACTTTGAAATGTTTAAATAAGAAGTCCTGTCTGCCTGGTTGCATGTACAAATCTCCACTTTGCCAAAGTATATGCCTAAGAAATAGCACAACTTACAATGTGTTTGTTTATTTGCAAATCTTTTCATGTTTTTGGTAGGCCCAGTGGGAACTTCAAGGACCAGTTTGTTTTTCCTTGGTGCTGTTGTTTCTGACATCTAACTCGAACATTGCTGTGCTGTTTAGCTACCTATCATGCTTCAATGCTTTTCCCTGTAAAAGAGTATTCTTTCAAATTAAAAATAATGTTCTGAAACTATTCTGAAACTTGAAACATTTTTTACTTTGCTATTGCCAACATTGCCTATATCCTTAGGTCTCTTGTATTTTAAGCTGAGAAACCACAAAAGGCAAAACAGGTATTTTAGAATGCCCACAGAAGAGAATGCCTTCAGATTTTTTTTTTTTTTTTTTTTGAAAGGCACAGATCCTATAGAAGAGATGGCATTTGTGGGCACGCTCTTTGGCTGTCCTCTTCACTGGCAGGGCAAGAAACGACCCCTCTCAATTTTTAAAGTAACCTTTTGCGGATCCAAATGTGAAAGCGTAGAGTTTCATTGCATAATTTACCAAATGGTAAGATGGCTCCAGCTGCAAATCTTTTTAGATTACTCCCTTGGAGGTTAGCGTTAATTACCTGAGGCAGGTGGGGGAGAGGAGAAGGACAAGGGGAAGCTGTAAATAAGGCTGCAGGCCTGGGGCCAGCCTCTCCCTGGGGCCTTGCTTGAGCAGCCCAGGCTGTGGCTGTGCCCAGCCCTCCCAGCCTGACTCCCTCAGGGACCGTGGGATGGTGCCTGCTGCTCTTGGCCGCCATCGCATGGCTGCCCCCCCTGCAATATGGTGGCAGTGAAACTGCACAGCTGAACTGTCAAACAGGTGCTGTGATGAAAGGCGGGGGAAAAAAGCCCAAGATTTCCTACAGCTGGAAAGTGCAGCTGGCCTGCACAGTGTGCCTCTGACAGGGACTTTTGTGAAGCTAAGGGCATGAGGGACAAGACCGTGAGGTGGGAGGCCAGGCCCAGGGAACAGTGTAGTGCTATGGCAGGCTGGGCAAGGGGTTGTACTTCTTGCTTACCTTCCCTGTTTGTAAACATGAGCACCTAATTGCAAGGTGTCTTTTTTTTAAAAAAAAAAAAAAAAAAAAAAATTAAGATCCAAGGTATTTTTTGAGAACTTTACATGGAAAACAACATGGAAGTGCAAGATGATTCCCCTTCCCATAACAAGTTTAACTTGTGTATCTGAGGGGATGTGGGGGATAATTCAGTGTTTTCTGTTACTGCTGCTCTTGACTCTCCTTTAATCCTCATTAGCAAGCTTTGGACAGAAAACAGATGCTTCCATTCCTCAGAAAATGCTGAAATTTGTGATCATCAAAAAATCTTTGTAACCTATTAAGAAGTAAATAGTGTTTAAAGCAGCTTTAATTTGTAGCAAATATTTGGAATTTAACAAAAGTTAAGGAGTGTTACAATGCTTTACTTTTTAATATTTAATATTTAACAACCTAATTCATATTTTAATTCACTAATTCTGAATCCTTGTGATATTAATTATGATTATTTAAAACAACGAGCGTTCAGGAAAACCTCAGGGCAGGTTTTTGCAGCTTGCGCTGTAATCCTGAGGCTGCTTGGATTGAAACATACACAACAGAATCAAAAGCTACTTTAATTTGATCTGCAGGATTACTTCTCTGAAAGAGATGCCCCAGCTAGCACAAGTGTTAGAGATGGTGCTCTCCTCCTGTAACCCAGTATGCGCGTGCTCTCTCAAGCAACCAAGTTTAGAAATAGTTTGACAGATAGTGCTTGTTTGTCCATAAGTTACAGTGGTCAGGCAGATGGGGGTAGCTACCTCCATGCTTTTTTGTATGCATGTGCCTAGGACACGTCCTTTGCCATGTGTCAGTGTTTCCCTGGGGAAGAACACAAGTTTGTGCCTCCACTGAGAGCTCCTGACCGAGCTCTGGCAGGAGGATGCAATCTGCAATGTATTGTAGCAAAAAAAAAGCAGTTAGAAACTTCTGGGAAAAGCAGGGAGCAAAATCATGCCTAAGCCTCCAAGGTGAGGGGCAAAGAAAAGTACGTATTTTTGAGGGACTGTGTAGAACGTGCCACGATTCTGAAAAGCACTGGAGGAAACAGCTTTACAAGTATAAAGTGAGCAGATTTGTTTACTGACATTTTTTTTTTAATACACTATGCTCAGCATTGTTAAATTTTCTCTCTTGAAAATGTTATGCTGCACTAGTATATCCTAATGCATCTTAGCTTAAATGATGGAAGGGTTCTTTGGTGTTCTTTGCCTGTGTTTGTCCCAAAGAGAAGATGTGGCAATGCCATTTGCAGAGCTTTGGGTTAGCAAGGCATTTGGCATCCATTGGGTTAGCAAGGACTAGTCTCTAATGCTTTGCTGCCTCTCAGCTGAGATAATATCTGTAGCACTGCAGCAGAGGAGGGGAAATGTGAAAGCCTGTGCCTGTGATCCATAAGGACCTTGGAATTGTGTGTATTTGATTTCGTTTTCAATGGTTCCTTCCCGTGCCTCTACCCCAGCTGTGGTTTTTTGTGTCTATCAAGTTTGGATCTGTTTTCCTGTCATGGTTTAGCCCCAGCCAGCAGCAAAGAACCATGCCGGTCGCTTGCTCCCTGCCCTCCCCGCATGCCCCCCCCCCAGCAGTGGGATGGGGGGAGAATCGGAAGAAAAAAGCAAAACTCGTGCGTTTAGATAAAGGCAGTTTAACAGAACAGCAAAGGAAAAAGAAAAACAACAACAATAATACTGATAGAAAAATATGCAAAACACAGTTAATGTACCACCACTCACCAACTGGAACCCCCAAAGCCCAACCCACTCCCAAGTGGTGATTCCTGCCCCTGACCCAGGCCGGCTCCCCCAGCTATATACTGAGCATGACATCACATGGTATCGAATTCCCCTTTGTCTAGTTGGAGTCAGCCGACCTGGCTGTGTCCTGTCCCAGCTCCTTGTGAAAATTAACCCTCTCCCTGCCAGAACCAGGACATTTCCATATCCCTATTTCTTTTTCCTTTGCACTGGACATATTTGTTGCACTGATGATTCTCATGTTTAATCTTTGTTAGTTTATTCTTTCTGGAAGCAGAAACTGGTCCCGAACCTCAATTTTTTTTTACAGTTACTCAAACAGTCTTACAGAGATTTTGAACTTCTAACTTATTTTAGTGTATTCTGCTGGAAGCCCAGCTGCAATCTTTCGTTCTGCTCCTCCACATCTAGAACTGTGCTGTGGTCACGCTGGCCTCTATGTCTCCCTCCACTGTACTAAGCAGCTGAAAGAATTTCCTGGAGATAGTCAGGTCACAAGTGTCCATGGGGAACCCCTTTCTGACAAATTAGATTGTCAGGAACAGGATAAATTATGCACCACTTCATCTCTGCTAATGAAATATTTCCAAGCAAGTTTTGCTGTTTTGTTTTTTTTTTTAATAAGTGATTTTAGTCTCTTAATTCAATACTGTGGTTTTTTATTTGTATTGAATGTGAACATAGAAACAAAGCTTGCTTGCCCTGTTTCTTGCAAGTCTAAGGAAAGTCAAAGAAGGTAAAGAATGTGGTTTGGGATGTGAGGATAGGTGGTTTAGTCTAAAACAAAAAAAAAATCCCTCTCCCCATAGTGTGCATTTTGTTATATAATTAAAATAGTGCCTGTGTATTTTGCTGCAGTAGAACAAAAGATTCCAGTGTGAAACCCGTTTTCTGGAATCTAAATGTACCTTCCTGTAATGTGGATAGACTTACTACAACACAAGTTCCAAAGAGAATGTATACTAGTTTTAGTGGTAGGCTGACTATATTTCATGTGCAGTGAACTAAGTAATGTGTTGAAATGGGCATCATGCTTTGAAAGCTAATTTGGTTCTATAATAAAATAATTAGAAACTGATATATTGCACCTGCATCTGGTTTGTCTGTACTGTCATATATGCATTTTAAAAATGTCTTTATTATTTTCTTTTCTTAGCCACACCAGTGCAAATGGTTTTAGTTCCATTAAAGTTACCACAGCTGTGAGAAGTTCACTCTTTAGAGGTTCACTTCTGCATTTTAGATACTTTCCACTGTGCTGCTGTCCTCTGCGTCTAGAATCCATGTATTTTCTGCCGTGTATCAAAGTGGTGGATAAGCCTTTAAAGGCATCATGTTTATTTCAGATGTTCTGAAAATTTTGTCTTTGGAAAGTTTCTGATTAGTTTAGATATGGTGAGTCAAAAATACTACTTGCAAACTTTTTGAGTCAACACAGCAATAATGATAGTCATTTATGAATATTCAGATTTTAGTGCTATTATGTTGTGACTCAGAAAAGGATTAGATATTGCTTAGCAGATTTTTAACTTATAATAATTGGAATTTATTTAGAAATACGCAGTTTTCTGACAGCTGTTCAAAGGAGCTGAATTAATTTTTATAGCAAAAGCTGTGTGTAATGCAGGTGTATAACAAAAGCTCATAGAAAGTGGTTCCATATCTGGTGAAGCTGATGAAGTCAGCTATGAAAATGGCCTGAAACTAATCAGTTACACTGTTTTGGGCAATCCTGAGCATATTATATTCCAAGAGTGCTCAGTTGCTTTTGTCACATAGTTTCAGTTGTTAAACCACAGTTCTTTCACACAAGGATGTATTGTTTGGTAAAGCAAATAAGAGCTTAAACTGTAACCTTTATGTTGTAGCTCAACTCTTACATTTGTCTAGAGTGGTTTTTCCTCTCCTAAAACACCAGTTACTCATCCATGTTTAGGTGATTACCTGGCTTGTCCTTTGGCTCTTTAAAGTATATTGTACAGACAATGCTACCTGTCACTGAGAACCTGTTGATCAGATTTACAGACCACCTTACCCTTGTCTCTTGAGCAATGTTATTTAAAGTTCAGCTCAGATTCAGTCACCAAAGTAAATGGCCTAGTTTTCAAAATAGTCTGCTTGGTCTTGGTTTTATAACCTGGAGCCAGGTGTATGTGACAATTCTTATGTGCTGGCACACAATGTAAGCTTTTAGTAATCCCTAGTTCTTTCCCTCATGCGGCAGAAAAGAGGGAAATAGTTGGGCTTAACTTAAGAGTCTGTGTATGCATATGATACTGCATATTTAATTCTTTTGATAATAAACCTTCACTTTGGTGTCTAAACAAGCTGCAAATTCTCTTAAAAATTTCACTGCGGATACTGATGTTATCTTTAATTAAAGTGTGTAACACTTCTGATAACATCCACACTTAGCCAGTGGTGAATAACTGACTTCTGACGAAAGACTTCACAGTGAATCCTTTGACTATTGAAAAGGATGAAAAATTAGAGTAGTAAGTTGTAGAATATTGTGGTATGTTAAGAGCATGTCATTACACAAGTAAATGGCTGGAAATAGGACAGCTTTCCTGGCAGTTTTTATCTGGCTGTGAGAGATTCAGAAAATTTGTTTATCAATGCACTGAAATGACTGGAAGGCTTCTGGTGCACTGGAAATCACAATTTGTTCGTCTCAATATAATATTAAAAGCTGAAGCGATCACTGAGAAGCAGATATATGGTTCATGCGTTTTTGTTTGGTACTTCAGTTTCTTGAGAAACAATCTCTCACATATGAGGCCCATTTATATTGCTTGGTAGGTTACATTTTAACATGATTGAAACTGTGGTATGGACACTGATCAGAGATAAACATCATGCTTAACTAAAAATAGTCCTAAAAATCCAAAAATTATCTAATGTGCATAATTTAGTGTATATATTCTTTTCAAGAGATATAGAGATCATCTTACTATATCTTTTGAAGAAAGGACCAAGGCTTCAAAAGTACTTAGATGTTTACCACCTATTTTCCTGTTTACTCGGAGAGGTTTAAGCTCCCTTTTATTGCCCATCCTTAAGTGACTTGCCTTAGAAAGTCTTCAGCAGAGCAATGACACCTATATCCAGTCAGTCCTGTCACCTCTGTACTGTTTGTCCACTGAGACTCCCAAGTAGAACCATTTTTCTACAAAACAATTGACAAGTGGCTTCTTTATAAAGAACACATCTCATCCGTGTAGGAGTTGGAAATCGTTTGTATTTGTATTTCATAGACTAACGGTACCACTTTAAAGATTTGTGCTTTAGGAAGAAATTGCATATAAATCTAAAAAATCTGTGTCCCTCAGAAACATCAAATGAATTAGGAAAGAGTCCAACTGTATATAACTATTTGCTGTGCAGATAGAGATTCAGTTCTAATTAAAAAACATTAGCTAAATCCTGTGCGGATCAGATTCAGCAGTCAATTTCCATAGTACATGACTGGAAAAAGAATTCAGCAAAACCATATGAATCAGCTTTCTTTTAAGGTAAATAGTTTTCTGCTAGTTTAGATAAAATTCCATTAAATTCATTCTGGATTTTTAAGTACCAGTGTGGCTGACAGTTTTTCACCAGCAAAGTTTGACAAGGTTTGGTATAAAATGTGTCTTTAATCTGCACCACATAGGTACACAATAATGTTAGAAGTTTTTTCCTTGGTCTAGAGTGTCTAGTGGAGATAGCAGACTTAATATAAAAATTAATTAAATATATATTACATAACATATTTTTAATACCAGCTGTAATGGTAGAAGGCAAAACACCCTAAATTTTTCATCCACGCCTGCTTTTTGTTTTCCCAAATGGAAAAGCAAAACCCTGTAGAGCTTTTCTTGAAAAACAGTGACAGATTCTATGATACAGATAAAATGTTTACACAATATGACTTGCCTATCAAAAGCACAGGCATTTATGAAAAGTCAGAATCTTAAGATCTGTGTTGCCCCTGGGTCTAAACCTTCTCAATAATTTTCTTCAACTTTTTCACTTTTAGAAGCCCACCCGATGGCTATAAAGAGCTATTTTCTTTCCTTGATTCTTAAGGAATATTCATCATGCCTTGTGTATTTCTGTTTACTGCCATACCAGTCATATTTCTCTTTTAGAGGAAGGCTGTATGTTCCTTGTTTGTTTAGCTCTTATGTAAATATCAGAAAAATAGTTAAAATGTTGCCTTCCATATTCTTATGCTCTTGAATTAAGGTTTACATTAGATCACTAAATAATAAAGAGCTTAAGACAAAATTTTCCTGTGTAGATTCGTCCCAGAATAATTTTATGTTGGATAGTCTGTGATGCAGGCTTAGTACAGTGGATGTGGCTGAGATCAGGTTCCTGGGAAAACCTGTGCATCAGGGTATTCTTCTTCATGGTTTCTCTATGGTTTTATTTAGCTAGTGGAATGCTTAAAGTGATACTCCCACTGAGAACAAGTACTATTCAGTCATGAAATAAGGTACTACTCTTTATAAAGAGGTCATAATCTGACCTGTATTAGAAAGGTTTGAAAAGAGACATCCTTTTCTCAGTTAATTCCTGGTGGTAGAAGTCTTAGCTTTGTCAGGTACTTGGTTCCTGCAAACGATTTCTGTATCATCTGGTACCATAAAAAGTAAGGGGAATTATGTCTCTACTGTAGGTCTGTTAGATTCTTCCTGTCTATGTCATGTGGAAGCACTGTTACTTTGAAAGAAATTTTATATTTTTTAAAATAGACTTTTAACCATATTTTCTATATGAATTACAGTTTTCTACAGTAATTTCTATAACATTCCGTTGATTTACTTCCTCTTTTTTAAGATTCTTTCAAAAAAAATTCCTCTCCAGTAGCAGTGCTTTCCTGGCCAATGGAAATAAAAAATACGTTTGCATTCCAATGAAAATTTTGTTAAAAATGTTTTAATCTATAGTCTGCTTTTCTCAAATAGCTGACAAAAGCCATTCTTTACAGGCTAAAAGGCTTTTCTTAGAAAGTTGAGGTGGCTACTGTAGTTGTAGATATTTCAATATGAGGATCATTTACTGAAGAAGCCAAAAGTGAACCAGTCTATATAGGAGACAGAATTCTCATTCTGCCACACAGTTAATCTTAGAATCAATAACATTGGTTCTACAGTGAAGAACAAATAGCTACTTCATGCAGTATTACCGTCAGGGTTTTTATTCTGTGGAAAACCATAGGCTTTTGAGCATTAAAGTACGTATATGTCAGTACTCTATTCAGTTTTCATCTTCATTACAAGTATCCAAATTGCTGTGCCACTCAGCCTTTTTCCAGAAGAGTAGAGAGGGATAAAGAAGTGCTTTCTTTATGTTCTTTCATACTTTCTTCTTTTCTTCCCTCTGACCTCAGGTGTCTTTCCAGAAGGAGGAAAAAAACATCCAAAATGGAAGTTAGATCTCCCCACAAAAGGTTATGCTGAAATTCATGACCATTGGATGAAGTCAGCTTAAAAAGGAACCCCCTAATGTAGAATGAAGAAAGTGCTTACATATTTTCCCTCTTATTCCAGCTTGTTCACATAACTGTACAAAGAAATAATCTCAAAATAGTGTTCCAACATATGGGAACACTGTATTCCCAGTACCTGTTGAATTTGGAAGTGTAAAAGGTGAGAGGACTTATTTCCGTGTGATTTTTCAGTACTAATCAATGAACAGGACTTTATAGTGCCTAGAGAGCACCCTGATCCCCTAAGTTAAATTTGACAGAAATAACTAATGAAGAGTTCAGTCTTTGTCCGTGCTAACAGTAACTGAAAGAACAGCCAGAATTATATGCATGGAAGATTTATGTATATTTTATATACCTTTTCTAGGGAAAAGCACGAGCTTTTTTTTTATGATGATATTTTTCCTAATTTTTATAAGTTCTTTTAAAGGGTTTTTTTTATATTGAAGGGAATTACATATTCAGGTCCTGATAATCTAATTTACTGCGCAACAAAAAACTTCTGCAACTACAGAAACCCAGTGACTTTAACTGGGCACCGTGTGGGTATACTGATCTGCCAAATTGCTATCAAGTCTTGCTTTCATGAGACTCAACCTCACTTGGAGGTGTGGTTTGTTTGTTTGTTTGTTTTTTTAAAGATGGTTCATTTTGTAGTGTACCGTTGTACCTTCCAA
Source organism: Burhinus oedicnemus (assembly GCA_008921705.1). Classification (NCBI taxonomy): domain Eukaryota; kingdom Metazoa; phylum Chordata; class Aves; order Charadriiformes; family Burhinidae; genus Burhinus; species Burhinus oedicnemus. The sequence goes on from VFFE01009105.1 coordinate 549,772, forward strand.
TATTTGTCTCATTTCAGCAGTCATCAGAAAGCCCACGCAGTCAAAAGTCAGAAGGTGAAATTATCCATGACTTTTCTCTTGGTCATTAAAAGTTTATTCTAGTAGAAAGAGTATGTTACTGTTCTTTTGGAGATGTCTTGCTTACACAATAGTCAGTCATCACAAATTGTAGCCAGAAACATTTTCACTTGCACTATACCGGCTGATACAACAACCATTCACATTCTGTTAACAAAGAACATGGAAAAAAAAGTATTGCTTTTCAATAGCTATATAGAAGCACAGCAGTGAATCCCTTTGTTTAATGTCACAGTCAGTGCTTGGGCTGTTCCTTCAAATGCCATGTAGTTAGTAGTTGCAACTAAGCTGAAAAAACATGCTAACTGTACTTAATGGATTCAAAATGGTTATGTGACCTTACTCATCAGTGTTCTCACTTATTAGTGACGACAGGATTTCTAACACCTAAATAGGTAGCAGGTTTTGCTTGTTTATTGAATCATATCTTTCAGTTGTTCTCTTTGCATTGTTCCATTGATTTAGGTGCCTGCTTGTTTTAATATATGTGTCTGTCCCGCTTCCAATCTAGGATGCTATTTTTACATGAGAATGAGAACTGCAGTGTGTTACTGTTACCACTTTTGACTTTCACTGTAGATTTCATTTATATTACTTTGTCAAACAGACTGAAAAATGTCACAGATATCCTCTAAAAAGTTTTAATTGGTGGAAATGTCTGTTAAAATAGTTGATTAGCACAAGAGTGTCCCCTGATATGTGACTTTGTAAGACAGCAAGACTAACAGGAGCTATTTCTGTGACAATGATATACTTGCTGTCAACTCTTCATACATTTCAGCAGAATGCTTTCAGCAAGTGGTGTAACTTATCTATTGCATTATACCTTTAAAAATAATTAAAAAATAAAATTTTCACTGGTTTTCAGTGAAAACACCTATGGCCAAGTCCTGTGATATTTTGCATCTCCTACTGACCTAAAGGGATATTGTAGAAGTTATTTCCTACACAGAGATTAGCTCATATTTCACAACTGTGCTACTGACTTCTGATTTAGGTGAAAAAAAACCCACTCCTTGATATATCTGTATATCAGCCTCCTGCTCTGACAGACAAGTATGTGCAGTCCAGCCTTTCTGACTTCTCACAGAGCCCCAGTCTTCATTTCTGTGTCATTGTGAATGAGTGGTCATTGCTTATGAAATAAGAAACAGAATGTGAAATATGATTGCTGCCCCTTATGCTGCTCAGGATGCTGAATTTGAAAAAATTTGTATCCCTCTGGAAAGGAACATCAACCCCAGCATATGAGGGAAGGGCAGGAGGAAAAAAAACATCTTTACACATAATTTTATATTAAAGTTGCCTATGCTTATTTTGAATGCATTGTAATGTTTTGTACTAGCTAGTTCTTTCCTTGTCTGAATCTATCTACCTGCTGCTCTTATGGTAAACAATGTAGTCATTTGCTGGCTACAGCTCTGAAGAGCAGGAGTCAAACTTTTGAGTTTTGGTATTTAATTATTTTGGAACAAGTTATACTAAGTATAGACAGAAGAAGTAGTAGAATTTACCAGAGCTTATAAGAGAATGAAATCTTATACAGCAGGTATAATACAACAAATATTTAAACGTTATGTAAATGATAGGTTTGATTGTAGGAACTATCTAATAGTAATGTTTAGTGAGTAGTTTGTTGTCAAAATGGTTAAGCAAAAATTAAAAATCGTCTGCTCAACAAAAATAATTTCAGTAGGCTTTTAAAAAAAATTTCCCATACATAATCTACACAAGTTGGTCAGGTAAAAATTTCAGGAGTTTTCTTTCTTAAAGGATAACTTTGTCAAAATGTCTTTCGGAAACCTACCCATTTTGTGATTATTTTAAAACTATTCACATACAAACTATTTTACTTTAAATCCACCTTTAAAATTAGGTCTTGTGTTAAACTCAACTTTTACTTCATATGTACGTCATCTATATCACTTCTAGAAATTTTTATGTTGCAATAAGCTTCAGGATTTCAACTTCCTATCTTCCACTTCCGAAGGGAGGCAGGAGAGAGAGAGAAAAAGACTTTAGAAGGAACTAAACTACTTTAATGAAATATTAATAATAAAATAATAAAAAGAAAATAATGAAATCTATACAAAACCCTATCAAGCTCCCAGGATGACAATCTCGTCACCAGCAGGCACTGGGGAAGTCCCAGACTGGACTCAGTGATGAACAGAAACTGGATTCTGGATCTGGATTCAGGATTGGGATCAAAGGCAGATGAACAGAGTCCTCCCAGGACGCCGGCCATTGAAGAAAGAGCACTGACCCTTTGATCCCTCAGCTTTTAGACTGAGCGTGAGGCAGATGGGATGGAATACCCTTGTTGGTCAGTTTTGGGTCACTTGTCCTGTCTGCTCCTTCCCTCGGGTGTGACTCCTCTATGCTTTTCCGCTTCTGACCCTCCAATGGGGCAAGTAACAAAGTTGGCTGGCCTTGGTTGTTATAGCAATAAGTATAAGCAAGAGCCTCTCTGCATCCCATTCCTTGGCATCAATTATAAACATGGGTCTTGTCACTCTGAGAGCGCACAGTTTTCTGCACAACATGCTGTTAATTCCAGCAGTTAGAAGAGGCCTAGCTAAAAAGAAAAGTTACTGAACAAAATTGGTCCTGTTTTACCTCAAACCAGGACATTAACTTTGAAGTCTTAGAATTTCCTTAAGGACAGAAATACTGGGGTTTTAAACTAGGTTTTCATATCCCTATGTGCGTTTTTTTTCATGCATGGAGTATTATGTGATGAAATAAAATGATAGAAGTTTGTAGGAAATTTAACTTTTAAGAAGTACCATTCTAAAAGTAAAGCTTAAACAGGAGCATTTTGACTATTGTGTGTATTTCTACATCTCTGATTCAAATAGAGGTTGCAAACTTTTATAAACCCCTCTGCAGCCACATTTGACTTCTTAAATTTTCAGTGTTGCTCAAACTGTTTCTTTCCAACACTTCACTCTTAAAATTCGCTAATTTTATAATACTTAGATATGAAAATTCAAATGTCCAAGATAGCTTTTAAACATATTAAGAAAACTCTTAACATAAAATGTTGTAATGTAGTTCTAGAAAATTACACTACTGTGGTTGTAACAACATAACATAATAGGCCTTTGGAAATAGCCTGAATTCTGTTGCTGGAGAGAGAAGAAAAAAAAATCCCAACAAATGTGAGCCGGTTTTGAAGACAAAGGTCTTTTGATAGAAAATTCTAGTGGGTATAGAATGATAAATGGCTTCAGTCTGTCTCCTGATATATGCATATCTCCAGTTCTACAGAAAAAAATCTTGACTCTAGGAACAAGCAGGCAAAACTCAGTATTTGAATTATAGGAAAGAAACAGGAATAGCCGAATGTTGATTTGTAATGCTCGTTATGCAGTCCTGATGCGCTTGCCCTAAGGCAAACTTGAACTTCTATTGACGCTAATAGTATTTGGTCAGTAATAGTCTACAAGATAAAAGATGCTGAGTACAAGACATCGTTGTTTACTGTTCTTTAAATCGGTTGGTTCGTGGTGTTATGCAGACCCTGGTACATTTTACAAGGTTTTTGTTGTGCAAATAACATAATTAAAGCCATTAACATCTTTCAGAGGTATAGGTAGCTAATTTTTTGAAAATGGCAAATTGTCTTGAACTTATTTCATGACAAATGTGTTTTTTTTTCTAAACTGGAACTACAGCTTATCAGAAAGTGAGATGAATTTTCCAGGAATATATTTAAAAAGAAAAAACCAAACCAAACCAAAACAAACACCTTTGTCTTCCCTCCACAGGAATGAATTTACCTGTAATGTAGATTTTTACAAAACAGTATCCCTGCATGCTCAGCTTTCAGTGTATTTTGACTCTTAATGTATTATAGATAGATTTAGTATCTCCTATTGGGGAAGAACATAGCAGAAATTTTTCTTAAACTTGGTGCCATCCTGGTGAGGAACTTGTTTTAGTGACATCCAGTTGTTTTGCTGTACTTGACTTGTTTTTCTTTTTTAATGAAGAAATTTAATATAATCAGATGTCTTAATCTAATTGACAGTGCTTCAAGAACATAGACTTGTTACTTTTTGTCATAAACTTGGCTGGATCAAAAACTATCATTTGGGATTACTAGAGTATGAAACACTATGGAAATGTGAATAGTAGAATGATTAAGTTGTCTCCTGTGCCAGGCAACAATATTGTTGTTGTTGTTTTCTGATATGTATACAGCTCCTGCAGCATTTTACTCTGTCAAGGTTTTTGAAAAGTACAACATCTTGAAAGTACTTGTACCCCAACAAATGAAAAGATTTAAGAATATTTGTTTATAGAAGCTCTGGAGGAAATGTTTGTTCCAAAGCCACCCTGCTGCTTCTTGTTCTCTTCTGTGAAAAGAGCTGTGATACTTTCAAGATTTCTCTCTGGTAAACCATAATAATCTTTTAAAAGCCACAGATGCATAATTGATATGCTTAGATAAGTCACTATGAATGTCCTCTTTAATAATAGAGGTGTGAACATTAATCGACAAAATAGTTATTTTTTCAACTTGAAGCAACAGCAGCCAAGGAAGGTGTCAAGGGACTTTCAGAATTGCCTGTGACATGGGATAGAACCTGAGTAAAAACACTTTCCTGAAGCAAGAGTCTGCTACCTGCTCAGCTTTTTAGAAAGACTTTTGAAGCATTGCTAATATTTTCAGATTTCCTTAACATGCCTGCAGAGAATGAAAGATTTGATTTGTATTCTTTTGTTTTAATATTGCTTGCAGCTGCACCCTGAACAATTATCTTTGTTAGGTGTTTAAACCGCAAAAAAAGCAGCTGCAGCAGCAGCCCCAAGCCACTCTGCTATGGAAAAAAGGAAGGTCAAGAAGGTGAAACTCAGTATGTTGAGAGCATCATCTTTGAGAAACTGAACTGAGTTACAGCAGAAGCATCTGACATTTTTTCCTTGTTCTTGGAGGTGCTACTTTACTATAAAGTGCAACTAAATCTAACATGCATTGCACAGCATGTTACATCATCTTGGTCTGTTACCTCTCAAATTGTTACCTAGAAAATCACAGGAAAAGACAATAGTTTGGAAAGGGTACACCTGTCACTCAAAATCCTTTTCTCAGGTCCATTCCATGATTTGGAGCTGAGCGTGAAGGGAGAAAAGGCCTTCCTGTGACTCTTGTTCTGTATAGGCCTTGTATTAAGCTCTGAGAGCAGTATCCTCCTACTGCTGGGGCAGCCCCTTGTAACAAGGTTTGGAAGTCCACACTGCACAGTAGTCTATGAAGTGATCTTGCAGGAATCAAAGCAGATTTCCAAAGACCTCTACTTGGGCTTTAGCTGGAGTCTTCTGAAAACAAACTGGTCTTGGCAAAACAGCTTTTCCTGAAGAAGGCAATATTATTGGTCCTGCACTTGGGTCACAACAACCCCATGGACTGCTACAGACTTGGGGAAGAGTGGCTGGAAAGCTGCCCAGTGGAAAAGGACCTGGGGGTGTTGGTCGACAGCCAGCTGAATATGAGCCAGCAGTGTGTCCAGGTGGCCAAAAAAGCCAATAGCATTCTGGCTTGTATCAGAAATAATGTGGCCAGCAGGACTAGGGAAGTGATTGTCCCCCTGTACTCAGCACTGGTGAGGCCGTGCCTTGAATACTGTGTTCAGTTTTGGGATTTCCTACTCCTGTACTTTGACTGGAGTCGGTGTTTGGGTTTGTGATTGAAGAATTTATTTTGACTGTCATGTCTTGTAGCTATTACTTGGGTGTAATTTTTTCCTGAAATCTGTATAAAATAGTCTTTGGGAACAGTGAATGATAATATTTCCTGAGAATATGAATAGAAAAAGAAAAATTTTCTAATATTTTGTCACCTATACTTGGCACTGGTGAGGCTGTACCTTAAATACTGTGTTCAAGTTTGGGTCGCTCACTACGAGAAAGACACTGAGGTTCTGGAGCATGTCCAGAGAAGGGCAATGAAGTTGGGGAAGGGTCTAGAGCACAAGTCTTATGAGGAACAGCTGCGGGAACTGGGGTTGTTTAGCCTGGAGAAAAGGAGGCTCAGGGGAGACCTCCTTGCTCTCTACAACTACCTGAAAGGAGGTTCTAGCGAGGTGGGGGTCAGTCTCTTCTCCCAAATAACAAGTGATAGGTAGAGAGTAAATGGCCTCAAGTTGTGCCAGGGGAGGTTTAGAATTGGGTATTAGGAAAAATTTCTTCACAGAAAGGGTTATGAAGCATTGGAACAGGCTGCCCAGAGAAGTGGTTCAGTCACCATCCCTGGAGGTATTTAAAAGATGTGTAGGGACATGGGTTAGTGGTGGACTCAGCGGTGTTGGGTTAACAGTTGGACTTGATAATCTTAAAGGTCTTTTCCAACCTAAATGATTCTATGATTATTGCTGAGTTCTGCATCCATGTTATACAAGAGGTCAGATGAGGTAATATTTTAGTTCCTTCCAGTCCAGAAGCTGTCTTCATGAAAGATTTCTTTTTTTAATTTGCTAAAGAAACCTTCAGCAAACATTTGGGGAAGAATTTTGCCATAACTGTTTAACAGCATCTGGATGAAGTAGCTGCCACCTACAAAGTCTGTTATTTTCTGTTCATCAATTACACTCTGCCCTTCTCTTCTGCCTTATTCCTATACACAGGTGGTTCTTCCCCTTCTTTTGCCCACTCCTTGTTACTGCTTCTCCCCCTCTCTGCTCAAACACTTCCTTTTCATAGCAGGTCAATATTTTGTGCTGCTTCTGTTTATACCTAGTGGAGGAATTCCCAGTGTGCTGCTCTGACATGAGATATTCCATCAATGAGTGTCTGGACCTAAAATATTTAAGTGTTTACAGCACTGTCTTTGTAGGCAAGCCACAGAGTGTTTGCAGGCCAAAACTGTGCATACACAACCATTCTTCATCTCACCTAGTACAAGACAGGCACTGCAAATCAACTGTCTTTTCCCCAGCGACAAAAAAATAAAATAAAATTGGTTCAACCAAGCAGCTCACTGAGGATCCACAGACTCCTCAAACCTCTGAATGGTGCACACTCTAGCTCTCCAGTGTGATAGTGGACAATGCATTGATACATCATTCTGCTTTTAGTTTTTAGGAGAGATCTTTCTTTCTTCAAGGAAATTTCAAGAAAAAAAATAATCTGTCAAATACAGATGTGCATTTCTTTCCCCTTCACATCCACTTCTCCAGTCACGGACACTTCCCAGTTGTGTTGTGTGGCTCTATCCCTGTGAGTGTCTACTTAACACTAAAAAACCTGTCGGCTCTCATCTTTCAGAACATCTTTAGGATTGCTCTCTGTCAAAGCTTACCTTAAAAGTATTTTAATTAAAGATGATTCTTTTTCTTCCTTCTGCTGTGTTCAATTACCTCACTAGTTTTCACAAGCACTTACTGTGAGGTCACTACTGCTTTAAGTGGTCCATTTTCCATTTTATTATTTTCCCTCTCTGTCTGAGTATGTTTTTGTGCTGTTTTTCTCATCTTTCATGCTGAAGTGCTGTATGATGACTCAGTCATAAAAACTCATTCTTTGATGTAAGAATAACATTCTATCCAGTGCACTCGACTAGAACTACTGGACATGTTACTTGTCTGCTAAGTAGATGTTGGTGCCAGTTTCTGTCTGGACAGTTGTATGCTCTCAATGTTGAAACAAAATATGAACAGTTCTGTCTTACTAAGGTTGCTGCAACTTTCAGTAAAACCTGTCAGAAAGTCACTGAAACTTCTCAATTAACTTAGCAATGGAAATTTGGTTTCAGAAAAGAGAAGATGGTCACGGTTCCTTGCCCTATTGGGGATAATGCCAAGTATATGGTATTAAAGCAACTATCTGGTAATTAAAGAAACTACCTGGTAATAAAAGTATTACAAAACAATAGATTTCAATTACTGCACTTTCTGCAGATTGAGAAATCCATATCGCTACTCTTAGAAATTCTGCTTGATGAAGGTGAGGTTACATAGTGGGTAGTTACTTACTAGTTATAATCAGTTTATCTTCCAGAGTTGAAATCTGTCTTTGTAGCTGAGGTTCTGTCCATGGTAGTATTGTAAATTAGTTTCTGTTGCTCAGTTAGTAGGTGACCTCTTTTTCTTTTGACAATAAAGGTAAATGTTTTCTCCCAACACTGAAAGTCCAGAGCTGGCTTTAAACATGCTGTCCAGGTTTGATTGGCTTGACTGTGCACCAAATTTATCAATATTTTTTTCCATAAATAAGAATAGTTCCTAGCCATAAAGCACTATTTTTTGTTAGGATTGCTAATAATAAAATTTAACATTAAAGATTTTTTTTAAGTAAAAAGTATATCTTTACAAATATATAAAGAATTAAAACAGAAGTACTACTTGTGGTAAGCTTGTTATTTCTGTAGAATTTGTGCTGCGCAGCTTGGTGTTAACTGAAGGGACCCACTGAGGTGATATAAATTATCTAACGTGCCCTAATTTAACTTGATTCTGATCTGTGGACATCGCATATCCACAGCGTCCTACTATTTATTCTACTGCTTCTAACTCCAGATGTTGTTGCTCTGTCAGTTTAACCCTTTGCCTCCTTGCCTCCAAAACATGACTGAGCTTGAAACCCAAAGTGAATTCAGGCATTCATTTTTTAAAATCTTTATTAAAGGAAGAAAACCCACTACAAATAATTTTGGATTTACACTGGAAATTAAACTATATTGTCTCATGTATTTGAAGAATGATAGTTATTATTCCATAAAGCCCAAAATGCACACATAAAGTGGGAAGATTTTTATCTTGAACTCTCAAAGCTTATCTTCTCCTCCTCTTCCCTCAAAAAAACCCCAAGCTCCCACCACTTTTGTACATTTCTAATTCTGAGGGTTGGAGTTGAGGAAGATTCCATCAAAACAAGTAGGAATATTTTTTTTCAAACAGGCACTGACTGTGGCTCCTCATGGCTTAAATGAATGTTTTCTTCCTGCTGTTCTTAAATAGTAAGTTTTGCTGGGCAAGACCTCAGAGCTGGTTTTTAAATTCTGCAGTATGATACGAACTAGACAGGCAGTGTGTAGGCAACTAAGGAGGAATCTATTTTTGGTACTAAATAAGTTGTCAACAGAAAAATATATTCATGTGGGCTACTGGATTGTGTTCGGTGACATAGTTGTCTAGTTTGTTCAAAAGTCTTGCTTTTCTGCAGAAGAATAGGTATCACCTGAATCAAATGTCTGCAGGATTCTGTCTCCCATAAAGGGGAAGCTTGCAGAGTTTCCTCCTTCATCAGATTTAAAGCCCAGGGAAAAAGAAAACCCAAAAGAGAAAAACCGAAGAAAGCTCTTCAGCTGTATGTTTTCTAGCAGAAAAAACCTGCAGCTCTGCCAGAGAAGAAATGATTTTCACTTCAGCAGACTACAATATTCAAGAGTGGAGAAAGAGAAGACATCAAAGTTGCATGTAGCTGGCTGTTTCATATGCTACTTTCTCAGTATTTCTCACTGAAATTATTAAAGTATGCTGCCGGTTTAGACAGAAGATCTGTAAAAGAACCAAGTTTTGAGGGCTTTATGCTGTCAAATGTGCTTTTCAGGTTACTATTTTTTTTAGCTATCCACGTATTAATTAGTTTTTTATCCTGTAGGAATGCTGGGGTTTTCTCCACATTCCTTGCTACCTTCCTCCAAGAACCTGATTTAACATGGCAAAAATCAAAGTAAATGTCAGTTAATCTCTTTATCTCTTAGTTGTTTTATACTAATGTAAAACAAATACTTTAATCCAATGGAAAGTGGGTGGGTGGGTGTTCTTTAACTCTTCAGAGCATTTGGGCAAAGGCTTCTGCTGTCCTGGAAGGAGTTCCCATCAGAAGGATAAGGAGGCCACCTATGCAGCTGGAGGGGTGCCAAGGCTGGTGAATGCAGCCTCCCTCTTCCTTTCCCTCTTTCTCCCAATAAACTTAGGTTTAGACACTGCTGGATCTAAGCTTTAGTGAGAGAAGGCTGTCCACTAAACCAAGGATGGAGATGGGAGAAAAGGGCAGTAAAGAGTCTGTCTTTCTCATTCAGGGAAAAAGATTTCTGGGTCTCAAATGAAGAAGAGAAGGTAAAGTTGCTTGCTGAGGTGAAAACAGGACATGCAGCTTCTGCGAGAGCGCAGTAATAGTGAGGGGAAGGTGCCTTGCAGGCAGTTTTTAGTATGTAGGTCATGAACCATCTGTGTTTTAAATAACTAATTCACCAGAATAAATCATGGTGCCCCCTTCCATTTCTGACTCTTCTGCACTGGTTATATTTCTTTTGTCATCCTTTGTTTTTTCTTGTCTAACTGTATGAACAATAGGGGGGAAAAAAAGACCCTTCTGCCTCCAAAAGTTGGAGATCCCTCTACTTTGAATGAAAAGGACAGTTGACAATGTTGTAGGGAATTAATTGCACCAGCAAAAGTACTGCTAGACCTTTTATCTGAGTAATACCAAGAACAGCAGCACTCACAGGTTCAGAGTTCCTCTCTTGCACTAATCTGTAGCGTCATATGGCCTCTTGATGTAGCTTATCTAACCTGTTTAACAGCTTTTAGATTTTTGAGACACTTTTGATCCCTTTATTCCAGCAATATGAGTAAAAGAAAAGTCAAGGTATTACTAATTTTGTTGATTTAAGCTGGCAACCTGGGTAGTAAGGCACTATTTGGTATCTTGATAATAAACTTGAAATTCAGTCCTTAAGTAATGCTGAAGTTATTTTGTTTGCTGTGACTTCTACAGAAAATGGGGACATTTAGAGAATATTAAAAAAACCCCACTTAACACAACTTTCTGGCTTAGGTCCATTCTGAATTGTGCTTACTTTACAGGGCAGTCTTCATTTGTAGGCATCAGTGGAATATATATCCAATACAAAATATATCCTTGTTTTCATAAGGAGCTGAGACACAAAATAAATAATGTGTTAGTCACAGAGCCTAGGTAACAGAAATACAGCTAAAATATAGCTGTGATGTCTGTGAGAGAAAAATGTAATAGAACAAAAGAAATGAATATCAAACTTGTGAGATTGCCTGATTGAAAATGGAGGCAAGGTTATTAGTTAGATTAACATACTTAATACAAAGAACGCTTTTGAAATTGAAGCCTACTATGTATTATTGATACTACAAGCAGTATTAAAGTTACAATACTCCATATTAAACAAATAATCACTTCTGAATTAATTTTATTTGCACTTTTCACTTATGCAACTATTAAAGAGGTGTGGAAATAACTTGGACAGTTGATAACCTGACATAGACAAAGTTAGTAGAATTTTCATGCAATATTAATAGAGGCAAAAATTGTAATAAGATCCTGCTTTTTCTTGTGCGGTATCTTTTCCTCTGTAAAGTGACATGACTGTTCAAAATTCTGAACTGTGGATCTCAGGAGGAATGCTGCTGTCACTTGAGGAAAAATGTATATTGAAAAGTGACAGATGTCAGATGGTAATAATTATGGCAGCTTAAATATTTATAAATTTGTAAGTTACTGTAAAAATATATTTCTTCATCTGAAAGTTTCTGTGATGTTAGAAATTATATTCCAGACTTTTTTTTTTATTGCCTGAGGCTGCGTGTTATAAACTAGAGTTTTGGATTCAGGAAACTTGTGTTTTCACTGTCTTGAGTCAATTAGAGGATTACAAAACTGTAAGTTAAAAACTTACTTGAGGTTCAGGAATGTGGATCAAATAGCTCATCTAAAAAAGTGTGTTTATAGTTTTTGTATTTCTTAGTGTTTTACAATGTCTTTTTTATAATAACTGAGCTTTTCAACTTTAATATTGTCATTTGTAATTTTTCAGTAAGCAACAGCTATAGTTATTAGTCCATTATTTGCCTTGGTTCTTTGATTTTATGTCTTATATTCAACCACGCTTCAATGCTTTGAGTGTATGAGAAAGCAGCAGTCCTGGTAAAATATTCAGAAAGCTAACAACAGAAGTCTGAGACTAAGGCCATGCAAGCGTGGAATATTGCAGGAAATAGTTTGCCTTGTGTTCTTGTGTTTAGATCCAATCTTGCCTTTGGTAAAGTGGAAGAAAATCTAGTATGCAAAAGACAATGTAGCCTTCAGCGAAAGACCATAAGGATGCTGACTGCTCCTACTTATATTTCTTAAAGTACAATGAGTACTGCATAATTCAGTGTTATTTCAACAGCATCTCCAGTGTCGCATGCATCTGCAAAGTGCTGAACGTGGTAACTTTTGAAGACAATTCAGTCAGTGTCAGTGAGATGCCACAGGATGTCAGTGGACTTGAAGATGAATGTCCTTACATTGGTTAGGATGAACATACTAAGTTATTTAGAGTTTTAGCATTTATGGATGTGAAATTCCAAGTATAGGATGAAGCTTTAAAGAGTTTTTTTAAATTAGTATGAATAATATGGAATGGCTTGTGTTGAATGTTTTTTATTAGGCTAAATCCTCCATTAGGATGAATCCATACATACCTGTTTAAATTTGGTAGAGACTTGCACAAATAAATCATTTGGGAAGCCACTGTTGATAGAAAAATTGATTCAAACCCAGTGGTTATATTTTCTTCGCACAAGTAAATCTCAAAATTATGAATCAAAACACTAGAGCTTTTTTACTGTCTCCTTCAACTTTGATGTTGGCTCATTAATTTTAGGTAGCTGAAATAACCGTACATGATCCAGTGTACTCTGTCAGTCACAGGAGCAAATTAAAGACAAATCTTAGAAATATTCTTAAAATAGAAGACCTAGCTAATTTTATTACCTCAGTTTAAAAGTTTTACAGTTGTTTAAATTTTGAAAGAGGAGGTAATAGAAAATGAAAATGTGTAAATAGTTTGTGAAGAGCATATAGTTATGGGCTTCCTAGATTAATTGGTGTATGATCTTTTTTATTTTCAGCTCTTATTGGAATAAACTTTTTTATGGGTCAGTGCATTTGATGGGTTGGTTTGCACTTGGTCTTTCAAGAACCTGAGGGATAACTATTCAGGCAAATCTTCGTATTTACAGTGTTACTTCAAGTGCAGAATCTGTTTCATAATCTAAAGGTGGTAAATAACTTTTTAAACTGTTTTTCACTTGTAACAAACTTTTTCTGACTAGTATTCAAGTATAAAATAAAAAGTAAATTATTTACTCAACCTCTTTAGATGGTCTGTGTGCATGCAGGTATGGCGTCTGTAAAGGATGTGCAGTAATTGACTGCTGGTTTTATTTTTGTCATGTGGGCAAAGATGAATACGCATGGAAAGCAGTTTCCTCGTTTGATTTGTTTTCTACATATCATATAGAATAACAAATGTTCTCATAGCTAATACAAGAATGAATATTGTGAATGAATATTCATTGTAAATGAATATTGTGTGTGTTTGTCTTAAACATTGTATTAGTGGGTTGTTACAGAGTTTTTATCAAAATAAAGGAATTTATCAACGTTTTTGTTTTAAATATTGTAATTGGGTTATGGTTTGCTAGACTTTTATCCAGGCACCCATATTTCTCTTAAGCTTAATACCTCCACGCTCAGAGATCCATTTTTTTGCTTCCCTCTTAACACTGTTAGCCAAGGGAAAGAAATGTGAAATGCTAGTAGGTATATCTATTTATACACACACAAAAAAGCGGGTTGTATTGCATTGTAGTACTGCAGCACCTTGAAAGCCCCACAAGAGATCAAAACTTGTTGAACTAGGTGCTTTGTGAACAAACAATGTGAGACGGCCTCAATCCAGGTTTAAAATAAAATCCCACAAGATAGGCCTGGGAAAAACAATTGCATTGATTTGCTGAAGGTAAAGGTCATGGCCAGAATTAGAACACAGTGTGTTACAGGAACACCTGAAATGAGATTTCCCCGTCTGCCAGCTCACTGTGCTTTATTGGACCATGGTGCTGTTTAGCAACAGTTTTATCTTACCAGCTATGCCTCAAGGGGAAAAACAACATGGAAAACTGTATTTATGAATAAGGCAGTTATACTAAGGCACTGTCATTAATTATCATTTTAATCTTATTTAAAGTTTTACATTGTTACCTTCTTTTCCATCTCTATTTTTCTATTCAGTTTCTGGAAAAAAAACAAAGGCAGGGGAAGACGAGCAAGTGTGGGTAAAATAATTAGTATTCCAAAGAACAAATCTAGTCAATGATAAGATGAAAATGTAAATCTAAAACAAATGTTTTACAGATAATCAGTTTTGTGATGTATTTCATGTCACAGCCTTAGGGTTCATCAGGAAAAACCATTCTTTTAATTCTTTTTTTTTTTTTTTCCCCCTCCAGCTACCAGACTAATTTTCCACTGAGCTGAAGTTGTTCATCTTTGCCCAGATGATAGAATCCAGTGCTAATATCCACATGCTTAATATTTAGGCTGAAGTTCTTGTGGGACACAACTCTCCCAGGTTTCATATATCTGGACTGTAAACACTTGTTTTTAAATACTTTGCTTCCCAAAATGATGTTGATATTTATTTTTTCAGCCTGAAGTTTCTTGGCCTAATCTTTGGTACAACTCTTCTGAATATCTTTCGTGTGTGATACATATAGCTCAGAAGGCTATCTTTTAACATTTTACTTCCATATTTTTTCTGTGCTTTGTGAATATTTGTCTGCAGGACAGGGTTGTAGCAAGGTATCTACTCTTCTAGGAAAGTTTGGGGTTTTTTTTAAATAAACAAATCAAATCCACATACACCCCTACACCCCCCACCACCACCTTAGGAGTCAGCACTTTAGAAAAGCTGATAAACTTGGGTAGAGTTTTAATACCATTGTTAAAAAATGCTTTTTCTTTTCTCCCCATATTTCAAAAGCTTTCCCTAAACTATAAATTCATTCTTTTTAGAACATATAAAAATTTAAATTTAAGTTTATTTTATAGTATATATATTATAAAATGATGAACAAGAAACTTAAATTCTCACCTTGATTATTTCAGGTCTGTGGAACTTTTAGTTTCTATGTGTTGAGCCATGGACAAATTTTGCTTGCGGTGGAGTCTTTCTCTAATGAAGTGTTTCTAACCTATTCCTGCTAATGCATGGTAAAGAACTGTCTTATGTCACACTCCCTTCTTGCCTTCATCTTCCAGGGTGGGACTGAAGCTGGAGCTATGTACAGTAATAACAGACTGTTATGATGGTAGTAATTTAGAAGTTATTTAATAAAGTGTTTATACTTGTTAGTTCATGCTTACAATTCCAAACAAGGAAATATCCTGGTCTACCTATAAATCTTAAATGTATGTATTGTGATAATTGTATACAATTTAATTCTTGTACTGAAGAAAATTTTCCTGTTTTATGTAGAAATCTTTAGCTATTTATTGTAAATTAATATTTTAGATACATCTACTGAAGATACTCTTAGTACCTCCACACTGAAGCAGCTTCAGTTTGTAGGGGGAGATTTTTTTTTTTTTACTATCCCTGCCCCACCCCCCCAACAGCAACAGTAGGAGGAAAGAATTGCTTCTTTTCTTCTATCAAAGCCTTTTTTGTAACCCTTCAATGAATTCAGTAATAAAGTCTGAGTATGAGGAGAGGTCTACTGTAGAATGAATTTAAAAGTCTATTTTAGGTAGATAGCTGAGCGGGGTTTTTTATGTATACATTCTAGTTTTGATTTAAGATGCAGTCTTGTATATGTTTATGTACAACACAGTTACAGTTTCCCTCCTTAAATGTGACTGATAATCTATTAGTAGAAAATGCTTAACAGTGGCACACTAAAGGATATAAATGCCTGTCATGTCAACAACACAGCAGTCCTTAGTCCAGACATAGTCATTCCGTCTGCCCTCAGTTGCTAAAATTTCATTTCCTACCTGTTAATGGAGGTGTTAAATGTGTTCCTCCTTAAACATATAAAAAAATGAGAAGGTGACAGGTTTATGGTGTCGGGAATGGATAGGTCAGACTCAAGAGGCAAAGGAGCACAAATACAGGCAGTCAGAGAAGCAGATCTGAATTTGTTTTGAGACGGTGAAGAAGAATATATCAATAAAAAGAAAACAGGATATAGCTGGAAAAGTTTAGTATGAAAAATATGCTACCATAAGAGTGGAGAGCTCAAAAAATGAGGGCACCTCTTGAGACTTTTCCTGAGATATTGATAATATTTTGAGGTGATGTAAAGGGGTGTAACTGTAACTTTTGTTTGCTTCTTAGTTAAGGAAGTATATTTTGCTATCAGTAAGTAGAAGCTTAAATAATGACCTGTTAATCATATCTCTTTTTAGTGGAATGCAGCAGATTCCTCACAACAATTGGAAGTCTTTTTTAGCAGTACGCACATTTAAAAGCGTATGCACAGAACCTCTGTTTTTGTGTAGTACATACTACAGTGGGGTTCCAATTTTGTTGGAATTTTTCATTAGAATTACAGGTGCAGTGGTGGAATTCCCCCAGTCCAGTCCAGACATGTAGAAAATTTATCTCCTTAAACATACAGAAAATCCAATCCCATAGTATATGGGTTTGATAAAAATTAGTAAGACTATATTTGAAAGTTAAGTCTGTCTTATTCTTGTCCCTCTCCTCCCCACCCAACTGAAGGAAGAAAAAGAGAAGAAAAAAAAAAAGAAAAAGAAAAAGAATGGGCAACCATGATGCTAAGATTAAATATCAGTCCCTCTTGTCTGGAATAATAATAAAATGCCTTTAGCATTATTTCAGTGCAGTAACAGCCTAAAGATTATTTCATTTTATGGTAAAGCAAATTAGACCTAACCCTAGGGAATTCTAATCCATCAGACTACAAATGCAAAATACACATTCAGAGAAATGTCCCAATCTCCAGTCCTCGGCTGTTGGTCCTATAGAATCAGGTTTTTCTTCTGGACTTTTGTAGCTGAGCAGACTAGATCATCTTGATGTTGATGTGATACATAATGCCTGCATCTGCCTTGTAACTGATTTCTAAGGCTTTCCTGTGTGGAAGTACAAAGCTTGAGAATTTCAATAATATTGCTTCTGTTATTGGAATTAAAACTTTTACCACAAGCACAAATAGGAATATACAGTCTTCCATTAAATTGTGGTGACAGCTATTCACTCCTTTCATATGTTGGTAGCGTATTGGGATGGTAGCATTCTAGCACAAATAGTTTAATCTAAAACAGCTGTTTGTCATTTACATCAGGTTACACTATGGCAAAAGAGCCACTGCTTGCCTTAACAGCTGCATGCTTTTAACTAATTGTGGTCTACTGGGAGCACATAAAAAAAAATTTAAAAAGAATACTGAAATAGAAACGTTTTTAAATTGAACTTCTATCAATGCACTGCTCTGCTAACATGCCTTCATTGGCAGTCGTAAAAGCGGATTTCCTTACCTGTCCCCACTGTCTGATTCTTGGAGCTTACAAGAAGCTTACAAGCACTCTCTTGTCACCTGGAGAACATTTGGAAGGCCAGATAGTATGGACCGTTGGCCTTCAGGGTGCCACAAGACAGTACATACAGGTAAAGGTTCCTTGGTCTGGTTAGAGTACTTTTTCAGTCTTTGACCTTTGGCTGCTCTCAAGTGTGGAAAGGACAGTACTGAATCATCTGGCATCTCTGTATATTCATATGCCTCTTATCTTCACAGAGAGTATGGGTACAAAAGGCTCCTGCTATAAGTCTACATCACTACAGTCAAAAGAGCTCCTCGCTCTTCTTACACAGACCATGATGTGCAAGAGCACCATATGATGATCCTTGGCAGCCTTTTCATCTCCTGAGATAAAGATTCGGTAGCTCAGTTTTCAGTGTTGATTGGTAGAAGAGGATACTTACTGAGTGAGAGAAACCACGTTGCCGCAACATGTAAATGCGGTACTTTTGGTAGTTTGGCTGAAACTTTATGCGTGGCAATCCAGAAGGCCTGCAGTGCAATGGATTAGAGTAACTATTTGGCCCTTCCAATAGACACTGAAGTGGGTGTGCCCCCGTGATAGCCCTGATACTGCTTGCTATGACATGCTTCTGAATGTTTTAAAGATTCCTGACTTGCTCTCTGATATATGTCCTCACATATTTCAGTAATGCTGATGTTAAAAAGGATTACAGTCACCATCTGTATAAAGTCTATACAGATCTATAGGAGTTCAATGTGTTCAGGCTCCATAGAGAAATGATCATCTTTTTCTGAAGTGATTTTGATAGCAATTCAAAATAATTGTGTTTCTTCTCAACAGTCCAGTGCCTTTATGAAGGCTTTTATTATCTAGCAATTGACGGCCTACTGTTGGTCGTCCAGTATCTCAGTGCACTTGGTGCACATACAGAATCATTGAATGTTGCAAGCTCAAGCTTGGCAATGCAAAATGTATGAAGTTGGCCATATTCTGATTGAACTGGAGTTTGTGGCCTGGCCTGAGGCCAGTGTCAAGCTTCAGTAAATTTGGATAATCCTAAAGAGGAAAGTGATGCCCAAAACAGTGGCTTAGCAGGCATGACTCTTTCCCCTGCCCTTAGCTTTTTGGAGTCTCCTGATTTCTCCTTTGTTCTTTCTTAGCTCTTGGGATTTTGAGCCTGTGAACGTGCTAGCACTGAAGGGCTACAGTATTGCCTGTTATAAAGGGAAAAGGTTTGAATTTAGGAGGTGCTGACAGGTCATGTTGCCACAAATGTTAGAAAGGTTTTAGTGGATTGCCTAATGGCCAGTGTGTACCCTGTAAGCAGTTGGTACATTCTGGGTATTCCCCAAGTTTGAGAAGGATGTATTGTAGTCTAGATGGCTCTTGGTATGGCAAAACTTAGTAATAAAGACAAGATCATAGCTTCTCTTGTTCTTGAGTAGAGAATGTAAATGTAAATTAAATGTGATTCAACCTGTTAATATTTATTAAGTGTGAATAATTATATCTGTCTCTAGCAATGAATGTTTGAGACAGCAGAATTCCAGATTTGGCTGGCATTCTTGCTGAAGTCAGGTGTTTAAAGATACTTGAATAAATTATCTATCGCCTAACAAGATTGCTCTGTTGCTTTATTACTGTCTGTCTCAAATGCAGTCTGGAGTAGCAGGTAAAGGAGAGAACATAAGCTAGATATTTATTGGTATAAATCAGTATAGATTTTTGACTCCAACAAACTTGCATAGATTTCTACAAGTTGAGTATGTTAATGAATACCAAGGGATACATAGGTCTACTGTAGACTTCCTCCTTAATAGTCATCTCCTTTAATAATTAAGAACTGATAATTGTAATGAACACTAGGTTCCAAGTGACTAAAGTGGCACTGATGCCTAGAACTTTTGGGATGTGGGCTGTGTCTCTGCTAACCACTTGCCAAAGAACTGTTTTCCAAAATTGGGTAGCTGGCAACACAAATCTTCTGACTCTTGCAGATTGGCAGGTTTCACTCTGGTCTCTGCTTCCTACTTGTGTTGCTGGATGATACAGCTCTGCATATTCTCATCTCATGCTTCCATGTAAGGAGTACACCTTGGCTCATCATACTTTCTACTTATTTTTCCTATGATGCTAGCCTTCGTTTCTTAGTAGAATGAAATAGAGAGTTTTTCTTTATCAGATTTTAAGAACAGCAACAATTTCAAATACAGTGATGTGTACTTGGCAATAAGGTATGTTGCTAGTTGTAGTTTATCTTACCAGTGGTCTTTAAGGCACTAGCAACTTGCTTTACATATTATCTCATACTCTGATGGCTATCTCGATTACAAATATTATGGAAAGCGTAATTCATTACAAAAGATAAAATTTGTCAAAGCAATTTTTTACACCCTGAATCTCAAATATATTTTCAGCTCTTGACGGACACCACGCAGCATAAGAAAGATCTTGATCACAGGAACACTTGTTTCTGAGATCAGGCTTCCCTCACTTATCACTCCACCCATTTTTTTGGCATACTTTGGTCATGAGTTCAGTCTGTACTTGCATCTGTAACATACACAAGTTGCATCTGTGTATGAACTGAAAGAATATGGGAAAATAACTTGCATGAGACTTTTATTTATCACTTAAGACCAATTTTAGCTGAAGGGAAAATCTTATAGACTCCCAATGATAAATGTTACTGTAATATAGGAAGCAACAGAATGATCAACTGTAGAATTTATATCTATTAATAAAACACGTAGCTCTAAATACTTTAACATATGCTGTTTTATTAGGGTGACGACGTGAGTACATACATACAGTTGCCAGGAGTCTGTTTAGAAAAAAATACAATTGATCCAAGATTTGGTAATACTCCATGACTATTTTCTTCTTTAGCAAGAATTTTCTATGCTTTTTAATATGTATTTCCTTTTTTCTACTTTTTTTCTTTTTGTAAGTTTGTTGGTAAGCATAGCCAAGTTTAAATGTCCTTTCCTAATTTTTAGATCTTAGAGTGAAAATTCTTTTGGCAACTCACAACATCTTATTCAGTAAAATTATTTTATAGTCTGTGAAAACAGCTCCCTTAAATAAGTTGGTAGAAAGGCAAATGAAGCACAAGTCATCTGATCCAGCTTAGCAATTACTAGAATAATGGCTATCTGGATGTAAAGTAGCAGAATACTGCATCACTTAATAAAATTAAATTTGTAATTTACTAATTAGAATTATATTCAAGTTTCTATTAAAATATTAAACTTACTTCATATCAGCTTTCTTTAGTGATAACTCAGTATGCTGCCTGTATGTATGTGTAAGTGTAGTTCCTTTCCTTTTGATCTGATTGTGATTTCCTTTTGATATTTTGTAATGTTAAATATCGGCCAGAATTTTTATGCAAGAAGAGGTGGTATTTCTTGAAGTGCAATAGGTACAACCGAAACATTGTTCCCTAATGCAGGCTTCTCTGAAGAACTTGCAGTAAGAGGAGCTTCGCTGAGTATTTTCTATAGAAAGGAAATATATTTCTTTGTCCTTCAGAAACGGTACTAGAAAAATTTTCCAGTATTCCTCAAATACTGTCAAAAGTATTTATCAAAAAATGATGATTGTTTTCTTATTTCAAGTTTGCTTCTGCTTAGGTCAAACTACCTACAACTGTTGTCTTAGCAAAAGTATTGAATCAATGTATGTCTACGCTTTTAGCTAGTATCCATGTAAATACTGGTCCGTTTGTTCTCTTTTCACTGCAAGTTGCTCTGAGAACTCAGTTAATGTGACATGTCAAGCAAAACTTAAAATCCTGTTATAATATTAGGCATTTTCTTAAGTGAAGGTTGTGCATAATTTTCTACCTGGAAAGGCTCATATAGCTTCTTCTTGAACTGTATACTGAGCTCTGTCGACTGTCACATGATGTAATCACATGATAAAGTATGTCTGCTTATATGTTTGACATCTGGTAATGTAAGGGAAGGCAGATTCTTCCACCTGTCAGATGCGCAGCCATGCTGGGGAGTGAACACTGGACTTCTCTACACAAACAAAAAAGCCTTTGATTTTGTGACTGGTGCACGTGTGCGCTCTCTTTACACCAACAAGCATTAATCTACCACACCATGGG
Source organism: Burhinus oedicnemus (assembly GCA_008921705.1). Lineage (NCBI taxonomy): Eukaryota > Metazoa > Chordata > Aves > Charadriiformes > Burhinidae > Burhinus > Burhinus oedicnemus. Next base: position 571,292 of record VFFE01009105.1, read on the forward strand.
GATGCCTTAATGGTGGTTAGACACTCAATGAGCATCTCTCCCGTGATGGAGGGGAAGGACCACAAATCCCAGTGCAGACCTGAGAACACAAGTTGTTCTCATAGGCAAAATACGTCTTGCGGGCTGTACGCTTGTTTATGGTTTAAATCAAACTTGTCTAAAAACTAAAATAGGAAACTGGACTCAACCCACTGAAAGGCTTTAACACAAGTGGTTTGACTAGGAGTTAAGAAAAAACTAAATTGGCAGCAGTTATTTAAAGTTATTTTTGTGTTACCACAGTCATCTTCAACATTATGCGAAGAAAGAAGATGAACTTCTACATGGATGAATTTGGTTCTTGCGCTCAAATCTTACACTTTTAAGAGGTGTCCATCCAATTTAACCAGTTTATTATTTTGGATACATTTCTCTGACAGCGTCAATACAGCGGACCTCTTCCTGGGATATGCTTTTCTGATGGTTTTGAATAGTACTCGGTAAAAGGGGAGAATGAGGCTTATATGCATGCACATATTGATGTTAATGTTTTTCACAAAGGTTAATTTTTATATACACTTACCCAGCTTTAAGAAAAAGGCACAAGAAAAGACATGACCAAATTGGTATTCCTGAACATCCTCTATGTCATTCTCACCTATATATGTCCTCTTAGGATATGTGTTTCTTGAAGCAGAAATTTAGATTCAAGTTTTAAGTGACACCAAATGATTTCAACACAGCAGCTGGATGCAGGAAAGCCATTGTTTGGAGAATTGCCAGCTCTGACAAAGCAACAGTGTATTGCTACTTTGCCCGTCAAATTGGCAGAATTACAAGGTACAGGCTTGATAACCAGAACTTTGCTACAGTCAGCTTATTTCCTTTTGTGTCCATGATTACTGGCAGAATGCAGGCTTCAGTTAGTCCCGTAAGGGTGTTATGATATGGCCAAATAGGCTGAAAGAGGTTCTGGCTCATCAGATAAGAACTGAAGTGTTAGAACATTGTTATGTGTATCTTTGCACTTGTTATTTGTGAACTATCATCTTTGTGTATAACCAAAGTACAAGGGTGTAAAACCTTATCTTTTTTACATCTTGAATAGGCACCAGATAGTTGTCAGCAGCTGTATAAAATGTATTGGATTCAGAGGAACCTGATGTTGTGGTTGTCATTTTTTAATTACTTGGCTCAATCTCTTTAGTCTGTCTAAATAAAGGCTTTTTTTCAACTGAGGGTCTGTTGAATGCAATTTCCGTTTTCATTGTTGATGCTCAGTTATGAGAGTTTTCTCATACATTTGTCCCTATGGGTTTTTTTGCAGTATATCTGAGGAGATGGCATGTTCTCTGACAGAAAGTTTTATGCCAAGTCTTTATAAAGACTCACATTTTTAATGTGAAGAATAGCTCTGGATAAAAATCTGTTGTTGATTTATTCCCCTGTCTTGTTTTTGGCTCCTATCTCTGACTAGAGCAATAGCCTTGTTCAGTACTATTTTGTTCTCTATTTTAAAACTACAGACAAGTGGTGCTGGTGTTCTCCAATTTTTCTTTTGCTTTTTAAGTTTGAGTTGATTATGACCAATATATAAAATGTGTTCTGACTCAATTAAGCTTTCAATTCAAAATTGTTTTTTTAAATTTTTTTTTAAAGCCAATGAAAAGAAATCATAATACCAGAGTTTCAGACTCAGTAGGGAGTTCAATTATTTTTGTCTTTTTTCAGTAATTTATTCACCAGTTGGTGTATTTGCTGTAAAGAATTGCTATAGCAATACTGCCTAATTTCTTAGCTGGAATTCAGCAAGTGAAATACATATCAGGGAAGAGCAGGAACAACAAAAAAGATTGATTTTAGGAAAACACTTGGTAAGAAAAGTGATCAAAGGACATGTATTGGAATTGTGATTCTTCCATAAACATGAGGCTTATTCTTGATAATACAGACAGGAATGAAAGGACAAACTGTGCTTTCCAAATTTGCTGAAAATATTTAACCAGATTTACTCATTTATTTTGTTCCGTAAGTGTCATCTGCAAACTTCAGGAGTGTGCCAACTCATAGCCTAAGTCCTTCTCCAGCTTATGTTGAAAGAGATAAAGATATTAAATGGGAAAGATTTGAGTACGGACCCCTGTGGTACTGCACTTGTTATCAGCATCTGGATAGAGTATGAGCCACTAATCTTATCCTCTGAACCTAATAATCCAACCAGTCTTTTACCTGTTTGGATGTCCACCCAGGTAGACCGTAACATCCTAACTTAAACACAGGAATACTGTGAGAGATAGTGTTGAAAGCCTTCCTAAATTTGAGATGAATTGCATTCACTGCTCTCCCCATCTACATAAAAGAAATTATTTCATCATACAAGGTGACCGGGTTGGTCAGTTATGACTTACCCTTTACAAATCCATTCCAGCTGTTCTCAATCGCCATACCAGTTGTGTGCCCAGAAATGTGTTCTTGGGGACTGAAATAAGGCTGACTTGCTTATAATTCTCTGGATTGATCTTTCATAAATTTTTCCCAAATCTCAGGTATTTCAGTCCTCAATAACCAAAGTTAAATATGTCGACATATATACTTACCGATGTTATGGTTTTAATAAGGGAAAATTAAAAAGATTTTTTGATGCAGTTTTTTCACAACGTGTATAAGAAAATGACTTTACTCTTAAATATGCTAAGATGATATATGACAATCTTGGGTGATTTCATCAACCTATGGAGGGAATACTCCCTCCATTTGACAGTGTCCTGCATGATATCCTTGTTTCTAAATTGGAAAGACGTGGATTTGATGGATGGACCACTCGGTGGATAAGGAATTGACTGGATGGCTGCACTCAAAGAGTTGTGGTCAATGGGTCAATGTCCAAGTGGCGTGCAGCGATGAGTGGTGTTCCTCAGGGTTCAGTACTGGGACCGGTACTATTTAACATCTTTGTAGGCAACATGGATGTAGGGACTGAGCGCACCCTCAGCAAGTTTGCCTACGACACCAAGCTGTGTGGAGCAATTGGCACACTGGAAGGAAGGCATGCCATCCAGAGGTACCAGAACAGGCTTGAGAAGTGGGCCTGTGCCAACCTCATGAAGTTCAAGAAGGCCAAGTGCAAGGTCCTGCCCATGCGACGAGGCAATCCCATGCAGAAATACAGGCTGGGTGGAGAATGGATCAAGAGCAGCCCTGAGGAGAGGAACTTTGGGGTGTTAGTAGATGAGAAGCTCAACATGAGCTGGCAATGTTGCGATTGCATCCCAGAAAGCCAACCATATCCTGGGCTTGCATCAAAAGAATCATGGTCAGAAGGTCGAGGGGAGGTGATTCTGCCCCTCTACTCCGCTCTCATGAGACCCCACCTGTACTACTGTGTCCAGCTCTGGGGCCCCCAACATAAGAAGGACACGGACCTGTTGGAATGAGTCCAGAGGAGAGCCATGAAGATGATCAGAGGGCTGGAGCACCTCTGCTATGAGGACAGGCTGGGAGAGTTGGGATTGTTCAGCCTGGAGAAGAGAAGGCTCCGGGGAGACCTTATAGCAGCCTTCCAGTATCTGAAAGGGGCCTACAAGAAAGCTGGAGAGGGACTTTTTACAAGGGCATGTAGTGATAGGACGAGAGGTAATGGCTTCAAACTAGAAGAGGGTAGGTTTAGATTAGATCTCAGGAAGAAATTTTTTTCTGTGAGGGTGGTGAGGCACTGGACCAGGTTGCCCAGGGAAGCTGTGGAGGCCCCATCCCTGGAAGTGTTCAAGGCCAGGCTGGATGAGGCTTTGATCAATCCGGTCTAGTGGTAGGTGTCCTTGCCCATGGCAAGGCGGGTTGGGACTAGATGAATCTTTGAAGGTCTCTTCCAACCTAAACCATTCTATGATTCTATGATTACTTTTACCTATGGGATATGCAATCAGTTGCTTTTATTTGGCCAGACATTCCTTATAAGCACCACATAATGCTTTTGCATTTATTCATTCTGCTGCACTTTGCCTTCATTTATTAGTCTGGCAAAGAACTTTAAAGTACTATCATGGTCTCAAAGGAAGATGTTTGACTCTGTAATAGCTCTTTCTCAAGCACCTGGATTTGGTAGAATTTTCAGAAACAAATACTTTTAATGAGAAAAGTGAATCGATTCTTTATCCTGTTGCTGATCTACATGGTTTCTTAACTTGTATTGCTATAGTGATACCCGACAAATGGAATTCTCACTGAAAATATTACTAGTCCATGCTTGAACCAAGGTCTTTAAAAGGTGATCTTGAGAAGGTTTATTTCTCCATTGTTTTAATGAGTTTACGCAAATTGAAATCAAAATAAACAGTTATTTACGTACCAGTGTGTTCATGAGAGGGCATAGAAAGTTTCCTCCTGCAATCAGTTTCTCATTGCTGAGTATAGTTCACAGTCTTTATATCAAGCAGATGGCAAGTGGACATAATCTTAGTTGCATTCATTTGTGGTGCATTGGTCAATCTGTGAATCAGTTTCTGAGGAGCTAAAGGATGTCTTAGAATTTTGTATTTTAAATATCCAATTTTCTGTGTCCTTGCATTGTGTTTATGGTTTGAGACATGACGATAGAAAAAATGACAAACTCTAAAAATAAATAAATATATTTAATATCTCATTGTGGAATTTGCTTTGGTTCTACTGATGAAGTACGTTCTAAACAAGAGCACAGGTTCTTTGTCTTAGATGTATTATCTTGCTGTTCTTACCAGGCATAAACCTTAGATTGTAAAATGCACACCGTGAGAAGATCAACTCAGTACAGTATTCTGAGTAAACTGATGGTATTCTGAGTAGTTATTTCTCACTATCACAATCTGTACTTTGTGATAGTGATAGTATGAATCTCTCTAGTATCTGTTTCAGAAGAGGAACAAGCTTCCACACTGCCTTTCAAATGCCAAATAACTTCATTTCAACTTTTATTAGGCTAGTGAGCCTTAAGACCTGCTTATTCTAAAATTCTTCCTGGACTTTCATTGACATATGGTGCTGTAATGGTTTTTGACCTGAAGTGACCTTACCAAATATGTCAGTGATTATGACCAAGAAATTCCAGAAGTGAATGCTAGGGCTAAGTTGCTTCTGATTTTTATTGGCTTGAACTTCTGCTTAAGGATAATTTAAGTCACTTGTGCATAATTAATTGAAACTGTTAGTTCTGATATATCTTAAAGAATAAGTCCCTGAGATAGCAGAGTAAGGAAAAAGATTACTATTTTGGTGGCTGGCGTGGGACACAAGAAATGTTCCAGGCCATGATATCAAGGTAAAATGGTGTGTCATGATAATGGTTTTGTAGGGATTGTGTGTTGGAACTCTGGATTCTGTTTCCAAAACTGTCACAGACATGAATGACCAAATTGCAGTTAAGTTATATTGATATAAACTAGGATTAATCCTTTAATACAACCCAAAATACAAATATTATTCATCTAGAATGCTACTTAGAGCAGAGAATTCAATACTTCATCATTGATATTGTTCTTATATTTGGATAAGGGAGAAATTTAAAAAGACATTTGCTGTAGGTCACAATCTGATCTCAGTTATTTTGGTGTAAAACTGGAATAAGTCCTCTTTGTATAAATGGAATTACTGAAATTCTATATGGCTGTGAGTTAAATTTTACCCTGTCTCTAAACCATTTTTGCTAAAGATTGGAAAGTATTAAATAGAATAAGTAGGTCACACAAGTGGGATGATACTGCCCCTTATCTTTAAACAATATTCTAATTTGACTCTAGCGCAACGAAAAGAAATGAATACTGTATGTGCTCCCATGTGAGCTGTCAGAAAGATAAAACTGAATATTCTCTAAATCAGCTTTTCCATGGACAACTGCTTTATCATCATTAGTATGTATATCCTTATTAATATCTAGGCCACTCAGTTATGAGACCCTAGACTGCAGCTTTTCATAATTTACAACTACTTCCATCATTTTCAGCAGGATTGTATGCATGACCTATCACAGAATGAACACTTGATATCTTTCTCTGAGTCTTCTCAAAGTGTTCTTTTGAAATAAGGGCTAAGAATAAATATATCCATCTGTTTAGAAAGTTGCATTTATGCACTGTGTGGTGATCCTTGCCAACCGTTTTACTTAGCCTAGCTGTGTGTGAAGGACTGGACACTGTAAGGTGTCTGGGAATTTGGAATTGAGACAGTTTGGCAGATGAGAATAGACTCATAAACTTTATAAAGCTGTATCTAAGAGTTAGGATCAGATTATAAATACGTGCTTCTAAATTCTGTAATTGCCTAGTTTATAAATGTATTCCAATTTCAGTCTTTGACCAAGTTTAGAAAACTTGAAAGCTGTTTACAGACCACTCACAAATAGTCTCTTCATCTGGTTGAAAAATTTAGCTCAGGACCAGATGTTCGTTCATAAGTAGGAAGCAATGTAAAGGAGAGTGGAATAGAGGTGAATGTAGACAGGCTTGCAGGGTAAGGCTAGGGGAAACAAATTTAGCGGTGACTATTGTAAGGGCTGGTTACTTATGCAAAGAAAAACATAATACAGTGTAGACTGTACTAGTCTGAGTTACTGAGTGCAGTGACAGGAACTATAGATGGAGGGTTCAGCCCATTGTTCAATGCCAGGTGGAATTTGAGATATAAATTTCTGGGATGGGATTGGCTTTAAGAGGTTTGGACTTTTCAATATGTTAAAAATGCCAAGTGATTTCTTTTATTCCACAAATTTCTAGGATCTTATGTGCAAAGTAATAAGAAATGCTATTCCTTGGTCTTAATAATGACATTATTAACTACAACTCTGTCAAAGAAAGTGGGGGGCACAGTAAATGAAAATCAGCCAAGCAGTAAACGCTGCTTATTAAAAAACACTTTCTCTATAGTCATCTCTGGAGAGATCTTGATGAACATGGCATTTTAAGAGTCTTTTGTAGTGAAAGAGCTCTTCCATAAGTAAACCAAAACCAAATAATGCCGTTTCTTAATCCAGCAGCACATTCCAGTGCTGTGTAACTAGACTCAATTATTGATGAAGCAGCGTAACTTAGCTAAGAAATGGTGAAACCTGTTTTCATTACCTTGGCTCACATAAATTGTATGTTAATAGTTAAAAGTAGATGATCCTAACCAGGTCTTTTGAAACAAAGGAAGCTCTTTGGTTTCTTCAAGTGAGTCAAGATACTAGTCTTGAGACAAGCATGTTGGTTAGTCTTAAAGAATTCAAAACTGAAATGAAATCTTATAGTCTCTGTTTATTTGGATTAGTCAATGTGCGTTTTCTAGGCATGCCTAGGCTAAACAATCTAAATAGTGGTGGAAATATTTTTTAAAACCTTTGAATTGCAAAAGGATAAAAAAATTAATACTTCATATAGATTATTGCAAACTCTTATCTTCCTCAAATGTCTTGGTACAACCTGCTTGAAGCTCTTTTTGTGCCTTTTCTTGTTAGGTGCCACCATCCTATGTTAAACAGCTTGTCTGAAAGCACAACTATTTTTAAGTAAACATATTGTGCTCCATGTGATGAGTCAAATACATTCATGAGACAGAATGTTCTGTTATTGAGTCACAGCTGAAGAAAATATGCAGATGGTTAATACAAAAATCTTAATTGTTAGAATACTGCAAAACATGAACAAAAAGGATGTAACATTGGTTTGAGAAATAATTCTGGTTTCAGCACAGCCTCAACTGTAGACGCTTTTCAAGTTATGGAACAGTACATTCATTTGTAGTAAGCACATTTCATTTAAGACATAAAACTCACTGTTTTATTTCTGAAAGCGACCAGGATCTGTCAGTTCTATTCTTTTTAAGGCACTTTGTTCTTTATTTTGAATGATTTGTCTTCACTGTATGTATATGTAACTATACTGTGAATCTTGAGCCTCAGTGTCCTATTTACATGCACTTTTCCAGTGATTTGTCTCTCCTTGGTTGGTTTGTTTTTAGCTTTTATTTTACTGTGTTTTGTTACAAAAGTGCCACCATCGTTTTTTTTCTCTTTTTCTGTGGTGGCTACATTTTGTTAGTATGCTGATGGTGTTTGCACTGTTCCCACAACTCAAGAATCAGACTCTTGTTTTGTGGTAAGGTGAGGATACACAGCTTGTGAACCAGGCATCAAATAAAATTATATTAGTTTAAGACAGAGCTACACAAGAATGGACTTTCTTACAGGTGTCTTTCACAACTTAGCAATTTTCTCAGGAGCACAAGCTGCAGCGTGTCAGAGCTGGGCATAGGACTCTTGGTACATTGGCAGCTAAACTCAGGAAGCTTATGAAGAGAGCTATGGAGAAAGAGAGTTACAGGAAGGACAATACCTATATTGGTCCTAGGAAGCTCTTCCATCTTTCATAACATCCTCAGCAATTTCAAAAACATTGCTCTCTATTGAAAAGCCATAATTTATCTGCCTGTGTAAACTTAAGTAGTAGGACCAACAAAGATTATTTTTAAAGGTCCCATCGTGTTTTTAATTATGTATATTGTAACTTGGGATATTCAGACATTACAGCCTTTGAGTTTTCAATCTATTTACAAACTTTTATTTTGTATGCCATTTTTTCTCCTGCATGACTTGCCTGTTGAAGTAATTTTTTTCCTAATCGTTAAGTGTATTGTATTTTCATAAAGAACAACCGCAGAATGTGTCACAAAGAAAATAAAGATGAAAATTATGTTATAGAAGTATCTACCGAGTACACCAAGCTCGAATATGTGTTGAATCATCAGTAATATCAAACACAATAACAAAATAGCCATCAGACATGGAACTAATATAGTTATTGGTTTTTCATCTTAATTATGTGCCTTAATAAAAAGCAACCTGCCTAATTACATATACATTTCCATAAAATGTATATTTGCTTAGGAGTCTGTAAGGTAAATCCATGTTCGTTACTGATTAGTATTAAACCACATCAGCATCAGTAGGTGCTTTCCTAACACTAAAGAGCCAGGAGGCTATTCCATATATACACACGCACTGCCTGCTTGCCACCTTGAAAAAGATACCCAAAAGATGCTTTCTGAATGTGCTGAGGGATGAAAATGTTCATAAAATGTATGTGATTCCTAAGTCAGTATATATAGAGGTATCAGAAGATGATCCTGGACAAAATCAAGGGGAAAATACCCTCTACATGAAGATAACTGAAGGAGAGAAAACGTGGTTGCACAGAAAGTGGGTTTGTTCTCACAAAATTTTACTCCCTGCTAAGGAAATGAACTTAGCATGGAAGAGTATGTGTGGAATGAATGCGCTGCGTGAACAGAATTAATTTATACTGTTGGTGTGAACTGATTGCCATGATATTTTTTTGAAATGCTGATGCCTTCAGATTAGACTGAAACCGAAAACTGAAAATTCAGTTATCCCCTTGAGGGTAGTTGAGGGCTGAATCTCAATCTAATTACTTGCCTCTTCAACCAGGAGCCCCTTCTTATTCTGAGTAGTCCGTCTGTCTTCAGAGAACTTATTGATGTTGTGATACAGTAGAAAGATGTATTTTATTTTACATGAACTTTACATCACAGTGAAAGATTTGACAGGAATGGACCTATAGAAATTAGTGTAAAATGTAGGTATTTCATTTGTGAATGCTTTTCCCAGTGACATCTGAGCGCCTTGGCACTGTTACTTTCACTCAAATTTTCCGCTTCATAGTTAGTTCATTTGATGGTAGATGCAGTGAGCGTAAAGCCTTCATATGTAATTATTATTTTTTGAGTTATGAAGTTTACTCCTACATTTTCGAGGAGTATTCTGTAGCTTTTGCAGAGGCTAACAAAAGAAAAGTGATTTCTCACAAAACCAATAATCACCTACTTCCTCAATTCCACGTTTGTTTGAGAATACAAATTTTGTGGACTTTTATTTAAAGGAAAAGGACATGGATTTCACAACTGTGTTTTTTTTTCTTAAATTTAAAAGTTTTTTTACCAGATCTGTACAGCAAAGTTAACCTATAGAATCATAGAATGGTTTAAGTTGGAAAGGACCTTAAAGATCATCTAGTTCCAACCCCCCTGCCATGGGCAAGCACACCTCCCACTAGACCTGGTTGCTCAAAGCCCCATTCAACCTGGCATCATTAACCTAGCTACATCACTCTGCAAATCAGCAACATAAACGTTTTGCAGTGAAACAACAGTTACATTTTGCTACTGAAAAGGTAGAGTTGTAATTTACATTTGCAGGATCATTTAGACTAGTAATTGGTATCACTGCACTCTTTGCATTGTCAAAATGAGGTTGCAGAGTACCACACGCATTCACTGGTGTGTTTGAAGTTCCCAGTGATGGCAGCATAGGGTTCCTTTGGGCCCATATGAACCTTTTAACCTGACTTTCTCTTTTGTTGGTGTTGATTAAATCTTAACTTCTATTCAACAGCTTTTTAAATTACCATTAGATAGAGTTTAAATGCCTGTAACTCACAGGGCTTAAAACCCACGATAATCTAAGAATCCGGTGGGAAAGAAGAAATATGACTTGACCAAGCAAACATAAAAACCAGAAAACACAATACCAACATAAATATAAGCAGCTTTACTGAAGCTGTTCCCGTACCAGCAAACTGTACCCCCTCTTTTATTGTAATGATTTCCGTGTATGCAGATTCTGTTTTGCAAAACTCCAGAACTTAAACAAGAAGGTACTTGTATTGGAACCAACAAGTACGTGTGACTGTTAATACTTATATTTTTGTTCAAGGAACATAAAATTACGTTTCTTGTGAAAACCTTAAGGTCTTCTTTCTTGTACTTGCCAATCTAGCTAGGGTACATGCAGTGCATGTGGGAAAAGAAAAATGCTGGCATGAGGTATTTTTATTTGCCATTTGTGCATCTCACTGAACTTCCTAGCAGTGGTATAGATTATTGTTTTCAGGATCTGTAGATGTATGTGTGAATACCTGAATAACTTGCAGCCATTTAAAATTTGTCTCGGAGTCAAGACCAAGTGTTAAGTCTGATACTGACCCTAGCTTTTAAAGCAAATATAAAAACCTTAGGGAATCATGCATAGAGATGGTTTTACCAGTTGGTGCCAAGAAGAACATATTATTTTAAAAGAAAAAAAAAATATAGAAAAGCTAGTAAAGTTAAAATCAAACAATGTGCAGAGGTGACTGCTTTCAATAATATTCTAGGCTGCATTGAGCTTTTAACTTATAGCAGAAAAAGCATGGCCAGCAGGTCAAGGGAGGTGATTCTGCCCCTCTACTCTGTTCTTGTGAGACCCCACCTGGATTACTGTGTCCAGCTCTGGAGCCCCCAGCATGAGAAGGACATGGACCTGTTGGTGCAGGTCCAGAGGAGGGCCACGAAGATGATCAGAGGGCTGGAGCACCTCTGCTATGAGGACAGGCTGAGAGAGCTGGGGTTGCTTAGCCTGGAGAAGAGAAGGCTCTGGGGAGACCTTATAGCAGCCTTTCCAGTACTTAGAGGAGGCCTACAGGAAAGATGGAGAGGGACATTTTACAAGGGCATGTAGCGATAGGACGAGGGTAATGGTTTTAAACTGGAAGAGAGTAGATTTATCTTAGATATTAGGAAGAAATTTTTTACTATGCACTGGAACAGGTTGCCCAGAGAAGTTGTAGAAGCCCCATCCCTGGAAGTGTTCAAGTCCAGGTTGGATGGGGCTTTGAGCAACCTGGTCTAGAGGCAGGTGTCCCTCGCCATGGCAAGGGGGGTTGGAACTAGATGATCTTTAAGGTCCCTTCCAACCTAAACCATTCTATGATTCTATGATAAAAGCTACTGAAAGCGCTTAAAAAGACCAAACCAAAACCCCACCAAGCTTGGGGCTGGAGGCTTGAAATGACCCATGGGTTTTGAAGTGTTATGAGTAGCTGAGAGGCAGTTTCCTATGGTACTGATGGAAGCAATAAGTTTGGGATCTTATTAGAGGAATTGTGCTGGTGGTTTGCTTTGAAGACACGAAGAATGTAGTGGTATTCAAAGTGGGAAACAAGTTTTAGGAAAGCAACACAATAATATTACTATTTTAATATCAACTGTTCAAATTTATTAGAAATATTTAATGCTTATCAGTATTCTCTTGTAATTAGATCTGTATTTTTAGCCCATGAAAATCTTTGCTAAGTCGGTACAGTTGTTTTATAGATCCCATTGTTCATTTTGTGGAACCTTGCATAGTATTGAAATAGTACCACCCAAGTCAAATAAGCACATCTAGCAAAATCAGGGCATTGTTTTGTACTCTACTTAGTGCAGCTATAATTAGAATATAATCTTTAACTAGATTAATGAAATGGCCACAATAAAAATGAATGAGCTATGGTCAGCTCTGCTATTCTGTCAAGGCCTCCTTCAGTGGAGGAGTTGCTGATTCAATATGTTGATTCTTAGACGGTTTCATTACTTGAGAAAGAGTCTCTGAAAATGTCTTAAGAATAAAGTTTACAAGGGATTATTAATAAAATCAATTTAGTTGTAATCAAGTTACTTTCCTGTTTTGGAGTTTTCTCTCTCTTTTATTAATATAGACTTCATTTAAATCTTAGCTGAAAACTGACAGAAGTCAAAGGGAATTTTATTAATCCAGAGTTTTAGTTGATTTCTGTAACACCAAGATTTTTCACAAGTAGTTTTTCCCTTTCACAAGGAACTCTGACCCAGTCCAAGAATTGTAAATGAGCTCTGGTATCTGCTAGACTTTGTGTGTTTCAGTTCTGTACTTTCTGTAAATGATTGTCATCCTGTGTAAAATAGATCCATAGGATAATTGTTAAGTCTTTCTGGAATTAATGATAAGCTTCTTCAGCTTGCAACTTCAGTAGTAGGTCACTAAATATTTGCACCAAAAATAGTTAAACATTTATTTAATCAAAAGTATTAAACTTTTATGCCAGATTTAATATTGTAAGATGGTGTAAGAAATGCTTAGCTGTGCATTTTTAATGTTTCTATAATCTTGGACTGTCTGGAATTGCTGTGAGCATATTGAATTGTAATAGGAAAATGCGGCAATGGAAATATGATGAGAGTATTGTGGTGTTGGTCAGCTTTCTTCCTGAGATGAAAGATCTCTAGGAGGAGAAGTAGATTTTGGAGAGTCTGAATAAGTGAAGACTCTTCAATTTCGTCCTTGCATAAAATTACTAGAATGTTTCTTAATACATGAAAAAGAGAAAGGCAAAGTTCAAAGGCATGATTCCCACAGTGTTGGTAACAAACATTTATTTCCCTTTAATCTTTTCAGCAAATGCATGAATCTATGCTTACCCTGATTTCAAACTGTTTCTAGAGTACACATATTTCTCTCTAGCCAATTTTTCTGATACCGTCAATCTCTTTTATAATATTGACTGTTGCATAAAGGTACCTTAATATAATCAAAATAGTTGAAAGCTACACTTCTTAAAACACTTACATTCTTGGTAATCAAAATCATTGTTCCAAACTGCCTGCTGCCTATATTGCTGTCTTAAATAGATTGAGAAGGTAGATAATAAAAATGTAGCCTTAATTGTATTCATATTTTTTAAACTTAAGTTGGAGAATTTGGAGGATTTTCATAGGATTTGTAAACATACCAGAAAATTATTTTATAAACACTTAATGATGTTTCAACACTGATATATTTGAGGCCAGTGTTTTATTTCACCCCTCTGCTCCTAGTTTTTTTCCTTCCTGCATTTATGTAACACACAACAAACAGTGAAGAATTCTACTTTCAGACTGTTTTAAGAAGTACTGTTTTCTTTGTATGTTTTTTATAATGTCAAATGACCTCTTAAAACTGGCATTTGACTGATATTGGCCACCTGTAGGGAGACAGCCAATCTGATTATATGTCCTAGCTGAAAGTAAAATGGATTCCATTTGAAAACATGATAAACCACCACGCTTTTAAACCTGCCACAAGGTAAAATTTGTTATTGTTGCCTTGGTTAATTTAATACTACTCTTTAAATTATCAGCACTCTTTAAATTAGCCACCACCTTTGGAAAAAGCAGTTAGGATTTCCTTTTAAATAGTTTGAAGATGTCTTACTTTCCTTTGATCCAAAATAGGGATAGTAGAAATCATCAAATTCATGAAACAAAAACACTTTCTACTGAATTTACATGAGAATGTAAATAAATCTTCATTTTCCTGCATAATAACCTGATTCTTAAGTGAATGATTATTTGTCCTTTGCCTTTATCATTTAGCACAGCTAAGAAACTGGATTATTGATGAGGAAAGATAAGATAATGTAATTGCCCTTAAAACACAAATTAAATCCTTCAGGACATATTCAGTAAGTGAAAGTACATAATGAGTGATTTTGGAGAATGAAAGTTGATGCTTTTTGCATTAAATTAATCATGTAACAACACTTTTTGTGCAGTAGATCGTTATCAACAAAAACTGCTAGATGGACTGAATTTAACAATATTATTATTAGTAGTATATATTCTGAATGGCCTAGGGTCAGTTCTTTATAATGAGCAGTAGTGATTGGAATATATTTTGCATAATTTTGCAGTAGTCCTTAATAGTTTTGCTTTATGTTCCTTTACCATCAAAAAATTATACTCATTTGGCTGACTGAATGTCCAGTTAGTTTTATAGATTTACAAAGACTTATGGAGAGACTTATACAATGGATGTTGAAATCTTAATTGCTAATAATCCTTGAACAATATGAGGCTCTTAGCTCTGAATAATACCGATTTTAATAAAGTGATGCTGAGGAAAGCAAATACTTTTGATTCAGGATGTTTATGTAAGGAATATAGAGTTAACAGATTTTGAGAATATGTCTTGGCTATTGTGATAGCAGAGTACTTTCCGTAGAAGAGAGTTAGCTTACTAGTTGGTCTAAAAATCTGTTGTATTGGTCATCTAAAAACTACGTTATGCTATTAAACCGTCATCCCTTCACGATCTCCTCAGAAATCAAATGCAACCAGACCAATAACGTACTCAGTAAGACTGGAGCAATCTCTGTCTTAGCAGTATCTATAGAGGGCAAAGCAGGGCAAATAATGTACCAAAAGGAGTATCTTCTCTTGATGTCACAAGGTGTGTATGTATAACTTGTTTTGCAGAGACCTGTGCTTGAGAGAATCAAAATAAATTGACTAGTAAGAACCATGCATCTCTCATTGATCTATATAATCTGAAGTAAATCCCTTAAGCCAGATAAATCATGGGATGAGTTGGAAAGAGAAATGATAGAGAGATTTCAGCTCTGGTGAGAAATTTAAGGTCTTGTTTTTCTTCTTTATTTTTCTCCTCTCTGAGCTTTCATTTCATATTTTCTGTTTGTAGTGATTCTTTTAAAGTTTCATGTGTTATGGCAGAGGGGTTGATTCATCCTATGTGAAACTATCACTAGCAGATAATGCTTTATTTTACTATGGAGCACCTGCAATTCCCACTGATTGTGCTCTGTTGTTTGCTGACTGCCGTGTTTTACTGCTAATTTGTGGACACAAGGTATATCTTGATAATTTGTGATTCACAGGAGTTTATGGTATTGGTTTTAGCCTTTTTTTCTTTATAACTTGCAGTTTGTTGAAATGATGGAACTGCATTTTTTTCTGCTGTTTTAAACATGCATTGTAATTTTCCCCAAATGGTGTAAATTTTTTTTTTTTAAAGAAAAAAGTTGATTTTATATAACGTTCTGCAGAAAATTAAGCTTCCCCCATGCACAGAATTCAGGTGCATTTTATTTTTCCAAAGCAGAAAAATTAAATGAGAATTTTATGTGAAAGTAAATTGACATATCAAACCTGCTAAGTTACTGCTGATTTGATACTAATAAAAAATCAAGTGTCCTTTTCGAGAAATGTAAGGTTGGATTTTTCTGTGAAGGCAGACTGGGAAATCTCCTAGCAGCTATTCTACCTTGACAGAGAATCTCAGAAGAGTAAGTTTGCTGCAAATTAAAAACAAACAAAACTTCCATTTACCTTGTAAAGTGTTCTAACTCATTATATTTTGGGATTCAGCCTAATGTTTTTACAAATTAAAATGATGAACTCGTATCAAAATAAAGGGAAATAAAAAGGTTAATTGTAATATATATTCCCGTTTCTTCTTTTATAACCAATTTATTACAGGACTATTTCTGTGTCAAAAGTAAATCTTGAATGGCTAGATACTAGCCTTTGAAAAACTGCAATCATTGATAAGTCATACTGTTCATTATAAAAATGAAGAGTTTTTAATTTGAAAAATTGCAAAGAGACTTCCTAGTAGTTATGAAATGAATCTTAATGCTCTTATTGTGGGAATTGACAGCATTGGTTTTGATGCATATCATTAATAACAAAAAGCCTCATTCCAGTTATTAAAATACTCTTGCATATTCTGTACTGATCATTTTTGAGTTTTTACAGTTTGTTGCTTGCATTACTCCCCAGCGACATTATATGTGTAGATTGTTCTCCAAGTATGTACAACTGAATAATAATATTAAAAACTAATAACTTCCTTTGAGTGCACTGTAGAATTAAAAACGGAAAACAGTTTTAAACCTTTAATATAATGAAAAATTATATTGGGGGTTTAATATTGTTTTGCTTATGCTTCAGTTATTGCTTTCATTAAAGTTTTAATTTCCAGAGATATTGCTTTGATAAAATTAAGTAAACATCTTTGGTTAGTATCTGTGTACACACTGAAAATTATGTGCCTTTTCCCCCTCATTTATTGCTATCTACTTTCCATTATAATTACTTTCTCTAATACACACATAAAATGCAGCAAGACTGAATTAAAATAATTCATCTATATAATCAATGAAAACTGTGTGAGGATGACAATTATAATCTTCAAAATTAAGCACTACAGTTAAAGAACATCAGGTTAGATCTTTATTTTTTTCATTGTAATGCTCCGTTTCTTCCATTGATACAATAAGTACAAGTATTAAAATAATTTGCTGGGGAGAATACTTACCTGTTATAATTTGTACTATACTTTTAAAGAGTTCTGAAATTTACCAGTTACAATTCTTTTGTAAAATAGCTGTGACTTATTAACCTAAGTGACGCAGATGGGACACTGAAAGGAGAAGAGATTGGATCAAAACCTCAGTCTGATGAAGTCAGTGGGGTGTTACATCAATGGATGTAACACCCCACTGACTACCAGAAACACAGAGTAATTGAAAGGGAAAGGCTGCCTCCCTAATATTTTTTTTAAATAGTAACCTCAACCACAGAAGTTAACCATGGATTATCAGAATTTTTGTATTCTGAAATATTATGCGTATTATGCATACGTCTGCTGATAAAATGGAAAACTCCAGGAGTGCTTTTGCAGGAGTACAAAATGAGATTGGTTCAGCAAGGGTCAGTTATTCAGTTATGGGTTGAGGCCAAGTCTTGTCCTGATCTCACTCTTTTGTCTTACTTTCTCCAAGGATTATGCAGCAATCTGGGACATCTGTGGAGGAAGAGGTGTTCTTGAGTTGTTGCAAAGGCTGGGGCCGTTGCTGCATTCTGTTCAAGGACCACCATGGGCAGGAAAGTAATATAAATATTAAATTAACTTATTGAATTAAATAAATTTTATGATTTACTGTCACTTGGGTTATGATTTACTTTCATTGGGTTTATCTGACAGTTGTATGTGCTTGAAAATATATATGTTTTTTTTTAAGGAGAAATGTTCAACTATCTCATATTGTGGGTGTTTAAGTAAATGCTGAACAGTGCTTTCCAAAAACAAAAGTGATGCATATGTGATCAGCTTATCTGTGGGAAGCTAGTGACCAATGTATTGTGGCATGAGTGAGGGGGACAGAGTTCAGATAATCCCAAATAGCAGTTTTCTTTGTATTGTATGGCATTACTCATAAAGAGCAAAGCAATGGACGTGTTATTTATGAAGATATAATGGTGGAGCATATGAGGAAAAAAGTAGTTTACTCAGATTTGGTCAGTTGTTATGAGCACGACTGATTTAGTCAATTGTTTTTTGCCATAAACCTCCTGTTATTATGATAATATTTCTTCTGAGAAATGACAAAACAGCATTCCTCCAAGCACCTGTATAAGCTGATCTTCAGGGCATGTTGAGTTGCAGATATCCTCAATATTGTGCTATTTCTATGCTTATCTTTATGTGAACGTAATTACAGTATTGGACCAAGACCACATTTTAATGGTACAAGCTGGCTGGTGTTTAGAGCAAAACGTGTGTGTACCATAAAGACAGCTTAAGATCCATTCATTTCTTCTTTATGAAGATTGAGACAGTACCAGGTACGTGGAAGTGTAGCTTAAGGAGTGAAAGAGACAAGGAACTTCTTATTTGTATTGGAATGAGTTGATAAGATTTGATCTGGAAAGCTCCTTGCAAAACAGATATGATTTAATTTTTTACCAATTGTATTCACAGTGAAGAACTAAAATAATTATGGTGCAATAAAGCTTAACATTTACCCTACTTTCATTTTTTAAAGCTTCACTTTAAATTTCATGATCACACCTGTTCTTTTAAGTAGAAAGAAAGGCTAGCTTTCTCTGGCGTGGGCTTTAATAAGCTAAGGAAATCAATGTAATTCTGGCAAGTTAAAGAAACTGAAACAGTGATTCAATCCTTACTTTTTGGTGGCTTAAAACTAGGTTTTCATTGCAGTCACAAAAGTGAAGGGTAAATTATCTTGTATGGAAATCATGCTACATGAGTAGTGGTACCGGTAGCTAGGTTAAACTGAAACATCCTGCTTTTAAACTGGTTATCATATACTAAGTGCACAGTCAGAGTGTTTGTGAAAGCAGTGCCATGGGAAGTCCGTTATCAACAGAGATGAATATGCCCATGACACTGAAGATTACAATTCTCTCTGTTACACCAGTTTTGACCCTTGATGCCACTTCTCACTTGCATGACAACAGACATGCCCTGGGAAAGTTGAGTGCAACATTTGAGGGTCGGTCTGCTTTGATACTGCATAGCAGCTACAAGTGCTTAGTGGTGACGTGACCGGTAGAAACTGATATTGTAGGCATGTTTAATCTACAACAAAACACTCTGTCTCTGATTACTTTCAACATTAGCAACACCCACTTGATCCTGTAGTTATGGTTACTGTGTTTTATTAAATGTAGGAACTAATTTGGTTCAGAAAAATATTCGCGCTCAGGTTGAAAGAAAGAGTGTATGATAAATCATCCTATATTAATCAGTTCTCCATTTAGCTAAAAGAGAAAAAGAAACTCAGTACAAGCTGTATAGAAAAGTGATCTCAAATACATGATTTTAAGGGGGATGTTATTCAAGAGAAATTAGATGTTTGAGTGGTGTGCCATTGACTGAGATGGATAGAAATTGCTTCGTATATTGACTGGTTTATAGAGAAAACAAACTCAGATTCCAAAGGATTCCAAGAGATTAGGAATCCATCTTCCATTTGCAGTTCTTTTGTATTTCTTTTGAAAATTAGGTCACAGTGCTTGCTGCTATTACTGTCATTTAAAGGGGATTTACCTCAATATTCATCCTGAGAGCTTTGAAGATATTTAATTGTAGTCACTGCAGCACTGATTCAGATTTATGGCTTCTCACATCATTGGCTATTGTCTTTATATCACTGATTGTAAAAATTGAGGATGGTGATATGTAATGATTCTATCAAAAACGTAGAGCTCTACAAAAGGGCAGACTTAGTCCAATTGTGGGGTTTCTTGAGACGTTGATATGGTGGATAGTTTGCTAGTGAACAACAGATGGAGTATTTAGCAGTCTACTGTTAATGCATCGCCATTATTCTAGCAACTGGTCCAAGTTACTTGGTTGAGGTTATGAACAAATGTATTTTTATAGTGTTCTCATCTAGATTTGCTGTTCTTCCTATAGAAGTCCAGCATAGCTGTTGGAGGAAAAAATATTGATTTCCCTTATTATGCCTGAGATCATAGGGTGGGTGGGTATTACCTAAACCAGAATCAGATGGTGGTGTCAAAAGTTGCAGGGAAAGCTCTGATTACTGTCCCAAATGGAGCTAAAAAGTACAATATGTGTGATGAAATCCTTGTATTAATTCCTGTTGAATTTGAAAGAATTTTGGAGTGTTCAGGGTAAGTGTTTGAATACATGGATGTTTAAATAATACCTAATACTTAAGACTGCATGCATTTCTGAGAAGTACCCATTTGCTAAATGGGCCTTGGGCATCTTTGGAAATCTCTACATTTGAACATTGAAGGTCTGCAAACAGATTCTTTAGCATCTAGGATGATCTTATAATGTTAGTTCTTGCAGTTCCATTGTTAAATCTGCTTGAAATCTGAGTAGACACACTGTTATAACTATTTTGAAAGTTCTATGCTGTAAAGTAGGGTCAAGTCTTATTCTTCTGCATTTTATGACTTTTTATGACATTTTATGGCTGAGAAATGCAATTTTCCATTTTGTACAGCAAGTAATCATTATGGTTTTAATTTTACATCAACCAGTTGAGATTTACGTGATGTTTTTTATTGTTACAACTGGCTATGGTACAGAACAGTATGTTTCAATTATATTAGCACTATTCTGACTATTTTTCATCCATGTGGGTAATGGCAAATACTTTCACTATATATAAAATATAGTTGACTTTGTTTAGTAGCTGTTTGGTACAAAAAAGTGTTGATAGAATTCTTAATTTCTTGATGTTCTAAAAATTTGGCAAAAAGAAAGGAATGCTTCAGTGTAAAAGTGCAAAATTTTGCCTGGTTGCTCACCTACTCTGTGTACCTGTTGCATTTGTTAATTTAATGGAAATAATAGTTGTATGGTGCCTGTAATCTAATCTGATTGATTAGAATCTTATTGATTCTGCAGGAAAAAGCCAGTCAGCTGAGGGAAGTGATCTTATCAATGTAAATAAATACCTGAAGGGAAAGAAGATAGACCCAGGCTCTTTTCAGGGGTGACCAGTGACAGTTTTGGCCCCCTAGTACAGCAAAGAGATGGATAAACTGGAGTGAGTTCAGTAGAGGGCCACCAAAATGGTCAGGTGCAGAATCAAAGGCCCTGTGCTGAGAAGATGAGGGAACAGGGCTTATTCAGCCTGGAGAAGAGATATCATCTCCCAGTGGCAGCCCTGCAATAACCTACAGGGGTATTAGCAATGCAACCTAACAGGGTTTAGTTTGTTCTATCACAAACAAATTTTCAGACATCTCAGCACTTAAATTTCACAAGAGTTAAATTTAGTGCTCTCTAGTAGTCTTTTACTTTGAAGCAGCTGTTGAGAAACCAACTGTTTTTGGCAGAGCTGACTGTTACCTTTTATTTGAGCCTTATTTTTAAAAAATGCTTGAATGTCCCTTCCGTTGAAGAGAAGAATGAAAGCAATCAGCTCTGAGTTTCAAACACATTCTTTTGTGTAGTCTGTTTAAGCACCACTTATTCCCTCATGTCTTGTTTGTTTACAAAATATCTTGGATGAAAATGGCATTACAAAATCAAGAGTTTATTATGAATGCAAGGGTAAAATTGTACTTCTCTCTTGGAACTAAGGATGGCACATGCTCTTGGAGACTATTTTTTATGGTAAATGATCCCTGTGTGTCACAGATATTAGCTTTATGGACTATCCGCGGACAGGGTCCTTGTCAGGCAGATGAACACAAGGCCAACAGATGGCCTGGAAAAAGGTATTTTGAGTTATGTTGTATCTTCTGACTATTGCATTAATCAGTTATCTTCACAGACTGCTTTTTCTATTTGAAAGACACTTCAAAAAGTAATTAATTGTAATATTTTCAGAGTAATTTTAAAATACTGTAAGATTTTTATATAATTGCTCCAGTCTTCTATTTTTTTAAAGTACATGATTTTCTATTTTTGTTATCTATGTAGTGGCAGAATTCTGTACTTAGTAAACATGCATAATTAGCTGAACACTTCAAGATTTTGATAGATGAAATCTTGATTTCATTACCTTCTGTTTTGTATAGGGCAAATGGACTAAAATAAGTTTAAAGGCATAGGAAATTAAAATTTTATAAACGTTTCTGCCCACCAGAGTTGATGAATCAGACTGACTTCAAAGAGAAATGAG
This sequence comes from Burhinus oedicnemus, assembly GCA_008921705.1. Classification (NCBI taxonomy): domain Eukaryota; kingdom Metazoa; phylum Chordata; class Aves; order Charadriiformes; family Burhinidae; genus Burhinus; species Burhinus oedicnemus. The sequence goes on from VFFE01009105.1 coordinate 593,320, forward strand.
GTTTTCATGTCATCTGCTGTTTTCAGTTTTTCTTATGTTTAAAGAGGTGGGAGCTTTCATGTATCTCTATCTCTCATATGCTGCATCTGATCCAAAGCTGATCAAAGTCTTTTAGTTAATTTCAATAGGTCTTCAGTAGATGTTAAAATTGGTTGTACTAATTGCTAGAAGGGAAAGACGGGATTATCAGCCACCTGAAAAGTGCATAACTTCCATCAAGGTCTTATGGAAATCAGTACTGGAATATGTAGTTGTGCACCAGTTCCATTAATAGTCAGTGGAGTGAATTATAACTACAATATGAGAAAATGAATCGTGTGCTCTTTTTTTACCTGTGTCATCCAAGGCCACCATTAGCTCTACAACTGAAGAGCACCTTCAGCAAATGAACAAACTTTCTGGGAAAGAAAAATCAAGTTTTTAAACTTTTAACAATGTATAAACTCTTTTTCCTGCACTAAGTATGCCATTTTGTTTCTTTGCTCACTATCTGAGTCCACACACAACATGATTTTTAGGTTAGCTTATGACAAATGACTGTAGGAACCACAGAAAGTAGAGAGGGCAAGATATAAAGCTCAGGTTTATAAAAGATTGTCATCATGGCAGAAATGTCTTGCAGTTGAAAAGCCAACTATGACTCCCTCCAGCACAAGTGACCCCTCCAGTCTGTCTATACTTGCTTTAAGATTAGTCTTTATTTTGCACAGGGGACAGACACAATGCGTGTGTGTTCCAACAGCTGCTCCTGTAAGCAGCGCAAGGCATTACAAGCAGAGGAAAGAGGAAAAGTTTTTCTTTGTAGTAAATGGATTAAAAGCTTGAGCTAGCAAAGATCAATTACTAAACAATAATTGGATGAATATTGGTATTAAAAGAAAAAGAATACAGCCCTATACTTTTGTAAATAACATATTTTCAACCACTTTGAAATACGTGTGGCTATTACTTTCTGCTTCAACTGAATTTACTACATAACTCATTAGTGTCCTTTAACTGTGACTAATAGGAAATCACGTTTATTCAGGACCTCTGTGGCCTCTGTCCAAAGTGATAATAAGTATGCCATCTGTGATAGTAATCAGCATGATGTATGCATATATGACCGAAGAACTGGAAGGATAATAAAAAATGTTGCTTTTGCACAAATTCAGGAATATGTATTTGATGGCAGGGTGACTTTCTGCTGCTGTCAAGTTGAAATGAAATCAAGCCTGATGTCTGAATGACTCTCTGCTCTGTTAACACTTCCCCTGAGGTACTGCAACCTGTTCTGGGTTGAAATTTGGATTAGTTCAGAGATGACTCTACTAGTTTCATGTTAATAATTCCTGGACCTAGGTCTGAATAGGAAGGTTCAGATAGAATAGAGATTGTGATTTGAAATAGGCGGGTGGAAGTGCTCTCGAATGACACCTACAGCATATTTTTCATGGGTCTGAATTACTTATGGCTGTTTCTCTGCACACGAAATTTGTTCTCTCATAAAAGATAAGTGTGTTTCCTTCCACTTAAAAATATCAAACTGTCACAACATTTTAAAAATTATGTGTAAATATGCTGTCCATCAGAATGTTTCAGAGCACAGGTGAAAAATCAAAGTACTATACAAAAGAAAGTTGTACAATCAGCAGGGACATAGAAGTGGAAAACACTAACATATTTAGGAAAATAGATTTCTTTTGTTTGGATTTTGGCTTTTGTTTAAGGAAAAGGACCGTGGCAATTAGTCACACAGTTAATGTGAAAGCCTGTGGAGTAATAAGGTCAAGTATCCAGAGTTTTCTTTTGCTTTTAGATCAGTAAAAGTCATTGTGTATGTGAAAAAATGAGTCAGAAATGATCAGAGCAATGCTGATGTAACCATACTGATCATAAAATCAGACTACTTTCATTATTGTTCACATCAGAACAAGATTGTGAATGGAGAAGTTTGGGCATTTTTAACAGTTTAAAATATATGTTTTGGATTCTTTAGCTTGATTTGCAAATCAGAAAGTTCATTCTAATACATTACCTCCACTGGCAATCTAATTCCTTCAAGTAGTTGCAGACCAGGTACTGTTAGCCCAGTTTTACTGTTTTTATACAACAACATTAAGCAAGCATATATTACTATTTCACTTCCCACCTGAAGTCAAACAGACTTATGACATGTCTAGGTATAAGGGAAAACAGGCAACGTTTCACAAATAGGTTTTCATGCTATACTCTTTAGCCTTAACTGTAACAATGTGTCCAAAACCTGTATCAAAAGTAAACAAAGGCGGTGATTGATGCAGCCTTTACAGTCCATGCAGGATCATCAAAAAAAGAATTTTTCTCCTCCTTGAATTCTTAGCTTTTTCAAAATAAGACATACCCATAAAATTAGACATAAGCAAGCAAATGACATGTACTAAGCTTTCCAAAGACTGCTCAAATGATCGTGATCACCTTCTGTGAATTGTGTACTCAAAAATAAGCGTTAATCTTGTTTTGGTTCATGAAATTGTTTGTTTCCCATCTTTCTGGGGCTAAATGGAATATGAATCATGTGCATTAGCTTAGTCATGACTGTCCTCTATCTGCTACAGTGCAGAGGGATGGTACCCTCACTCTAAAGCATGGCTCTTAATCTCTATTTGGAGCAGAGATATTTGCATCGTTGTGTGCTGCTTCTCTGCTTCTCCAGCCTCTTATCTCTCCAGCCAGTCATAGCCTCATATTTAATCAACCTGATAATTTCCACATTGATAACTTCCACATCTTCTGGGCTCATGCTCCAGCGAGTATTTCCACAGTACAACTCCCTGTTTCTCCTCGTCTTTGAGGATACTGCTGCTATTGAGTTATATTCTAATCAGATTAAAGCTAGTCTGGTTAGACTCTATGTGTTTTCCACATCTGAAAGTATTTTCCTTTTCTGGTCTAGTATCAGTTCAGTGGGCTGTTAGTGAAGGTTACTACAGTCCCTTTTTTCTCCTTATATTTAGCAGATTTAGTTCCTTATATTTTTCCTTATAGTTAGCAGGTCTAGTTCCTGAAGATAACCATACTAGAAATTACTCTTTTAGGCAAATATTTCACTGCTGCAGTGTCTATTCCTACCTTCTTTGAGAACTGCAATTCATTTAAAAGTAGTAACATTTCTGTTGGCTTTTTCTTAAGGGGTTAATACATCATCTGTGGAATCACTGAACAGGTATAAGAATATCCACATCAAATTTCCAGACAGACTCCTGTGTTCTACCGCTACCTAAGAGTGCATGTCTTTGTCAGAAGAGCTTGAGACTCAGCAGAATTCCTGTATACTTACTACCAGCTGACTAGTTCCAAGAGCAGTCTGAAGCAATGGGAGCCCCTGCTTCCATCTCTTACACACGTAGCACACCTCTATGGCTCCCACACACAGTTATTTAGATTTTTTGGTTGGTTTTCTGCTTCATTTATGGATGGTCAGTGTGATTTTTGTGACTATTCCTTGTGCTAGGATTAGTGGACAAAAGCCTTGGTATAATCTTAATCTTGGTTTATAAAAGCAAACAAACTGAAAAAAAACCTTATCTATCCAGCTCATAGACCTGAAGTACGTGGGACTGACTGTTGAGCACCATCTGTTGGCGGCCTTGTTTCACCCCTATAGAAGCTACTAGAAAAGTGCCATGGGTGTCTGTGAGTTTCAGGTCTGGCCCTGTCAGTAAAACTTCCCTTTTTCACAGGAAATTCGTGTTTAACATTACCTATATGATTTCAGTAGTTGATTTTCTAGCAGCAACAATTGCAATGGATTTTTGTCATATGAGTTGAAAAAATTTGGATTAGGCTGGAAACATTTACAGCTAATATTATTGGGTGCCAACATTGTTGACGCTAATAAAAAATGCAGCTGCTCAGTACCTGAAAATCCTGGATTATGTTATTTAATGCCTAGCTTTTATTGCCTTGCTCTGGAAAGAGAGTGTTATGGGATCACAATCCATGAAACTTTATCAAGTTATGGAAAGAATTAGGGACAGTCCTAGAGTCTTCAAAGTCATTTGTCTAGTTTATGAACTCCTGCTTTTTACATGACTGAGTTGCCTACTTGTGGCTGGAAGTCTGAGTGTTACAGAATAGCTGAGGACTCTAGCTGGAAGTAGTGTGATGCCACCTATAACATCTCAGAGGATGCTGTGTCTCCCCCTCCCCACCCCACCCCCTGCCCCAAAGCTGAAGCCAGGAGCCATTCAAAAAATGACTAGTTATGCTGATAATTTTTACACTTTTTAGTGAGACTGAAATTGTGTGTCTGAACTTGAAAAAGTGACAGGCTTATCCGTTCACTAAGATGGATGAAAAAAAGGACATTGAAAACATTTTTCTAGTGAAAAATTCAGCTTTCTTTTCGGGCAAAATATGAATGTTTTGCCTGTAATATTTTGTTTCATATTGAGCAAACATTATATTGTCTAACCAGACAGCAACAAAACATTTCTAGACATTTGCTAGCCTCAAGAAGAAAAATAATCTGTCTTTAAAAATCTTCCTTTAGGCTAATGCTGCTTCTCTCACACTCAGAATTCCTAATCTTCATTGTTGTAGAGAGAAAATTGTTTTGGTGAGAATGAGACAGGCACAGAAGACTCAGTGTCTGTGCATACAGTACCTGCTACACCCCCTCAGTGTTGCCTGATCACTTGGTGCAACAGTAAGATTAAAAGAAAGTGAATCCTCAGTGGCATTTTAGAAGTACAGTACGTTTTTTCACATGTGGACCCCAAACTTATTTCTACTAAGCCCATTTGTGATCCCTCAGTATCTGAGAATATTGGTCTCCTCTTTCAAAAATGAATCAAGAGGTGAACAACTGCAAGGAATGCTTTTATGTCTTCTGCTTAATGGAAAGCAAATCTCTGAATAGAAATTAGAGTTCTGTTACAGTCATGCCACAGAACTGTACTGTGTATCACAGACAATGTGACAATCTGCAGTTGTTTTTGTTTTCCAGTGTTCCCACACTTGCCCTTAGCCTGATATTTCCCCTATGCTAATTAGCTAGAGGGACTTTTTCAAGAGGCCAGCTACTGTCATCTTGCACATTTCCTATCCTGAACATTACCTTTACGTGCTTTTTTAATGTCACTTAGATCATTTAATCACATAGCAGCACAAGAATGAGTATCTTCCCTTAGGAAAGGTAACAGCGCTAATGAATTTTTGCGACAATCTATGATAAAGTTAAACAATTGTTTTTCCAATGTTCTGGTTTTGTTCACAAACAATATGCTTTTTAATGATGTAAAGAAGACTCGGGGATAATTTAAAACTTTTGGAGCTGTGACAGTGGTGACCCCCACTCAGTGAGTAGCTGAGATTCCCTAAGTACTATTTGTTTCAAAGTCAGTAAATGCTGATGTCTTTGAAATCCACAATCAAAGTCAGACTTGCCTAGCTTTTTCTGTCTTGTTAGACTGAAATGTTGTGAGAATACTTAGGGTAACAAGTCATTTAGAACAGCATTTTCTGTGTTTCACATTGAATAGGCATCTTTAGTTATCTATATCAAAACAGCTGACAGACAGCAACTTTAGAACAAACTCAAACTAAGGTCTTTTTTACTCACTTTTCTCTAATAATATATGAACTGAGTTATGATGTATCAACCGCATGACATTCTTACTTGTATCTTTGTCTTAATTATTTTTAAAACCTGTGCTTCTAGTTCTAAATGGATATTTTACGTGCCAAAAGTACTTCATCTGAAAGTATCAGGATCACTTCTTTACATCTGTGACCTTGTCCTCTTGAGATTTTTCTTAATCATTTTCCTCTTCCATCAGCAGTGAAATGCGTAAGTATCTGTTTTTGTATATATCATCAATACATCATTCTCCCAAGTGATTGCTGGCTTTCAGGATAGATGGAAAAATACTAAAAGCTTGAATACTTGGAGAGAGACAGACAGTGTTCATTCTTTGCAACATCCTTTCCTCAAACACTTTAGTGGTTCTGTTTAGAACACTTTTCTTTCGCTCTTTGTGTGAACTGAATCTTGGGAATTTTACCACATTTAATATTAATCGATGTTAGAGCATTTCGTTAGCAGTATTGTAGTTACAGATGAGTTTTATTTTAATTTCTGAGTTTGGTGTCAGCTGCTTTCTGGGAAATTTACCTTGTAGATGGAATTTCTTTCTGTTCATTTCCAGGGCAGAAGTAGAATATTTTTGTTGATGTTTCTTTGTATTGTGGTGTCCTTGAGAAGAAAAGCTGTGTGTACGATAGACCTGACCTTGTCTTTGTACTCTGATAATTAGGAAACCTTATTTAAAACTGGCCATGATCTTTGTTCTCTGGAGATTAGAATCTTTCAGATGCATGAAGTTCATTTTGGAGTAATTAAATTCATACGGATTTTTCTGAACATATGGTGGAGTTGCACCTTTTTTATTTGAGTGTGCTTTTGAATGTGAACCCTTCCTGGCTTCAGATTTACAGCAGGGAGAGGAGTGTTATCGGTATTGCTTGTGGTATAGCACCTGACTCGATTGTAATTGAGTCACGTAGACGGGTATGTAAGGGGTCCCTGCGTGAGAGAGGGTGTGATTTAACAGGCAAGGAGGGGAAGAAGAAACAAAACAGTAAAAAGACTTGTTTGAGTCTGCAGGTTACGCTGCATGTTGATAACAAAAAGGGGAATTCATCTTATGCCTCATGACTCTAACTCACTCTTTACCTACGAAAATGCCATTGGCTGCCAAGTTCGGAGCACAAACCCTCTCCTGGGGGTTTGGGCCACCCTTGATATGGCACAGCTCTGCAGCACTGAGGATCCTCAGCAAGGACCTGTCCCTTCTTTGCCAGGGGCAGCTTTTAAGCTCTCATTCTTGCTCGTGGTCTCTGCCTGAGTTATGCTGCAGGTATGCCAGTGTCCAGTCTTGTACCTCCCTGATTCTGCTGCTGATTCTGCCTCAGACCTGCCCGGTCACTACAGACATGCCTGGCACTCTGCACAGTTGGCAGAACCTGGTGACTGTCACTGGACCTGCCCTGTATGCTTTGCTTGGGTCCTGTGGGACTGCGCATTTGTCACTGAGGGCAGAGCCCTGCCTGCCCTGCTGTGACTTTGGGCTCCCGCCTCACTTTCCCTTACCAAACAGCCTGCCCGTGCTGCTCCTTGAAATTCTCTTCCTTTTTGTAGATGGTTGTCTATAAAGGTGCAAAAACAGCAAAGCAAAAACATCCTGCTGGAGGCAACTTCAAATGTATGTACTGCAAAGTATATTTTTCTTTCTCTGTTTAGATATTAGCTTATGTTGTGGTGCAGAAAATTTTTAGGTTTTGTTCATCTTTGTTTATCACCTTCTTGCATTTTACTTGTCCTGCTTTTTCTTTAAGGCAGATGTTGTCTCTGTCTCTCTCTTCACTGCCAGCTTCACCACTGCTTCAGGCTGGACAGCTTTTGACCAGAATGAAAAAACAGAATGAGATATTAAATGGAAACTAAGAGTTTATCCCTTAAGAGATCACTTTTTGGTATTGCTAATTTAACAGCACTGTGCAGTGTACTTGATGATCAAGTGATTGTTAAACCAGATCAGATTATGGTTAGATTTTATTTGCATGCCTACGGTATATGCTCCCTATGTTACAGAGTGGAAGCAGTCATAGAGTTGGGAGTGAAAAGACAGAGCGTAATTTTGTAGTATCAGACGTGCACAGTATCCTTATATTTAGCTGCTGAACTAAATTATTTTTAAATATTGTTTGAATTAAAGATTTTTGTGCTAGTGAGAAAAGCAGTGTCTAATTTGGAAAACAAAAGGTGGTTGAAGAGAGCTTCCTCTGCAAAGAAACTGGGGCACTCTAATCTGCATGCACTAGTTTTTCTACATGAGAAATGTACAAAGGATTTTCCACTTTCTGAACTGTCAGTTAGATCCACGCTGAAACATTTTGGCAGCCTCTTCCTGTATGGTTCGTCATCTGTCTCCCTGATGATTTCTCACTCTGTGGAGGAAGGGGTGAGTGAGGAGGAACCAACAAATGTCAATTTAAAAAAAAAAATTCTCAGTGTATGTCGTTTAGAAATGTCATGCGCACCTTGCAAAGAGTATGTTATCTTTTAAGTAAGGATCCTGCAAAGAAGTGTGGGTGGCAGTGGAGATTCTGCCACTGCTACATAAGTGCACTTGCAAGGCAGAATCTGTATTGATTGCAATCATTCTCATTAAAAAATAAAAATAAAAAAATGCTTTTCAGACTAAGTGTGATTATAAGGAATGCCAGTTTGTTGATGCTTCTGAGCAGGTTGCCCTGCAGGATAAAATACACAGTGGAAAGCTGCCAGGAAAGGACATCACTGAAGTGGTTAAGCTGGCAACGCTGTTCCTATGCCACCTGCTCCCCTATGAAACCCTGTCAGGGAAACAAGAGTGTATTTGCAGAGAGGTTTCTGTTAGCATAGACTTTTACTTTTATGCTCTTAATAGCGTTAGTTAACAATGCAGTTTCTGAAAGACCAGCTAGGACTGACTGATTTATAGAGGAATCTAAGGTTTCCTATAGGATCTCATCTTTATTTCCATTTAGTTAAAGAACGATTTCCATTTTTCACAGACTAATGCAGTTAACAAGCGATGCTCACAGAATGGGTCAAAACCACTTAAAACTGCTGGCTTCTGCTTTGTGTGCTGCTGTCAGGCACTTGAAGGGCCCTGAATCCCTCTGCAAGGTGCTAAATTGTTATTTAGAGTGTATGTAAAATAATTCTCAAGTATGGTAGATCCAATCCCTGGTGGTACAACCAGTTGAAAAAATAATTCAAAAATAAGTGTCTTAAAATACAAAAGGCTAAGCACTTAATTATCTTACCAGACATGCAGGAATAGAATTTAGTTAACTTCCATGGGCTTCATACAGAAAGGTCAGATTCCATTTCTTTACTAGTGATAGATTTGGGAACCTGAGTACAGATTTCTAAACTTCATAACTTTTTTTTTATAAAAACATTTTAAAGCAATCAGGCCTTGAATATTGCTTTTATCTTGTAAAGTAAGCAAACACTTAGTGAAGGAAATGAAGAGTTTCTTTGACAAGCTTTTAAAAGACCTTATAGTATAGTAAGCCATAATTCTCTGACCCTTTTTCAGATAACATTTTATCAGAAATATTTATTTTACAGTTGGTAGAGGAGGACTGTGAGGTCACTTTTAACTGTATTCCTTTTTTAACGTTCATGTGACCTACACAGATTTCTTCATCTAATCTCTGTTTCCTAATTTTTTGGCCAAATATTGTGCAGTCTTTAAAAACTTGAGATTTCTTCAAAAATACAGTCCCTTATAATTCAAGTTAAGTAAGTTTTTCTGCAGAACCACTGGGATTGAAACATTGAATCCCTATGGAATAGTGTAATATTACAAATACAAGGGTGTCTTTTATTTTTTTGGTGATCGTGTGCTCTGCAATTTGAGGTGCCCTCTGCTTTTCACATTTTCACTGTATTGTATCTTTATATGATATTTTAATATGTTAATAAGTAAAAGACTGAGGAATACATCCCAAAATAAGAAACTGTTGGTCTTCTGCCTCAGCCTCTAAATAGGTTGTCCAGAAGATACCAATTGTATCATAAATGTATATCTCAGCAGATATGAACTGTTACGTTTCCATTCACTGCAGTTATGATTTTCATCAGCTGAAGACTTTTACTGAAGAGTTCAGGATCATCTAAATTCCATCTAAAGAGATAAAAAAGAATCTAATAGACTCTAAACTAATTCATTAACTCAGATTATTTTTGTTTATATTTCTGCAGAGAATTTTCAACCAATATGAAGCTGACACAGCAAATAGCTAGTTTGATATGCATCAAAGTTTTTCATAGGTGTGTATGCTGGAAAAAATAAATAAATGCAGCAGAACAATTGAAAGGCTTCTCTGTCTCCAAAATGTCTTCAAACATCATCTGAAGAATGTTGTCTTTTCAAAATGAAGAATATCTAGATTTCATAGTAATGCTTTCAATCTGCTCATCTTAAACTGCTTTCCAGAGATATGTAGAACTTATTTTTTTTCTCTAAAGGAAATCAGAACTGCAGAGGTCAAATTAACTTTTCATACTGTATGGAGAGGCAGAGATAGAAGTAGAAACAGAAACTTGTAAGTTACAATCTTATGCTTTCTCAAAACGTGCATCTTATTAGATAAAAGCAGAGCACTGTGTTTTCAGCACTGGCTGAGCTTGTGCTGTTTTATAGTCAAAAGTCTGGGTAACTCCTTTGAAGGGACTCTCCAGCTTCTCTGGGTCTGTATTGCAGCATGTTTCCAGCATGTCTGTTCTTATATTGTACCAGCCCCACTGAACTCCAGGGAGGTTGTGTAACACGGGAAACCCTCACATTTTTAATGGAATCAGATTAGTTCTGCAAAATGCCATTGGCTTACCAATCTACCAAGAAACTTGTTTTGAAGTAACTTCAGTTTTACTGAAACAATATCTCATTTTCCTACCAATGGCTATATTTTGTTCCCTCTATTTGACAGTGGCCTTGGAAGCTGTTTATTGGAAGCGTTGTTATTACTCTAATGAACAAGATTATATTGTATTGAAATACTGGAAAGCCAGAGTCCAATAATAAGTTGCAAAAACCTGTATGAAAGTCTTAGATAACAACGTGAGGAAGGAGTTGCTTCAGGTCCTGCTTTTGTCTACCTGGTGGTTAGACGAAAGCATAAATCTGAGCTGCAGTCTTACAATATGTCACTGGTTTAACAAATACCTCCCTTTGCACGCATCCTGTCAAGATAATAAAGATTTAAGCTCCTGGAATGTTCTTTCTGTGTATGAGAAACAAATTTAACAGGACTGCAATTTCCATTCTTTCAAGACATTCTGCCTAGCAGTTCAGTATGGATCTTTAGGGATTATATTATTTCAAGTGTAGTTTTACTCAGCACCTCTGAGACCAACTGCTGTGAAATCAAGTACCTGTGTGAAGAAATCTGTCTCCTAATCACATTTTTCTTGCCTCTGTTAACTTTACAGTTCTTGCGTTGAAGAAAAATCTTCATCCATTGTGAAGTCGTATTGTGCAGCTCACATAGACTTGCCCTACCTGTTGAGTATGTGTTATTTTAGCAATGCCATAGTATCTCCAAAGGCTCATTAAAATATAGTACCTGTTAGACTGCATTCTTCAGGAAGGGTACAAATATGAAGGGGAGGGAGCTTTGAAGTCTACACAAGATTGCGAAAAGCGTCATTTAGAAGGGATCAGGAACTATGTGCAGCATAAACTGAAGGATGACAGGAAGCCTACACTAAACTTCTACTGTATGCTTTAGTGAATATATGTCTGAAATGCAAACACAAGATAATTCAGGTATTTGCTCTCCAGCAGCAGATTATTTGTGTAAAAACAATGAAACCACCTTGAAATAACTTCACAAGTGATCAGTTCTCAGTTGTTGTATGGAGATGATGTCCTAATTGTGAAGTAGCACTCTTGATACTTCTTTGGAATAGTTTCTTAAGAAGAAACCCAGTAAGGTATATACAGGATATACAGTACACATCTGCTGTTAATTTCAACTTGTATATTGTGTAATACTCAATTTTCTTTTCAAGAGTATAATCTTTGTAGTTCTAGAGTGTCTAATCAGTGGTTTTTTCTTTCTTTTTTCTTTTTTTTTTTTTTTTTTTTTTTTTATTCTGGTTTTTT
>VFFE01009105.1:605026-677783 GCA_008921705.1 Burhinus oedicnemus
TTTTTTTTTTTTTTTTTGCTATGTATGAAGGCATTTATGAAAGGGAAATTAAGGCAATATCAGCAAATGAGCTTGCCGCACAGTCCTTCTGAAGCATGTTTCATATTCTTGTCCTGAGAAGAATTTCACTGTTAGCAAGAGAAGGTTGAATTATGGCAGAAGAACAGATGTTCTCCAAGAAATATCTACTGTGATATGAAGATGAGAATTTCAATTTGGTATTTGGCATTTTTGCTGGTCTTACTGGACTTCTGATTGCATTATTACCAAAATAATTTGAAAGGTTCTGACATTATCATTTCAGGTGTTTTTTGTTAGAACAGCAGATGCCAACGGTTACGAGAATTGAAGGGGGAAGTCATCTTCCAATAGACACTTTGATTTACCCTGAAAGTACTTGCAAGTTTTCTAAAATAATGTTTTCTTCTACCATCAAAGAAAAGTAATTTTATTCATGTTTTTTAAATTGCGCCAATTTCATTGATTTTTCTGGTGAGAATCTAGGGACCATTTGAACTGGTTTTTAAGGCATTCCAAACTTTCCAATTCTCAGCAGAATTTCTTGAAACTAATTAATGTTTCAGTGTTTTTCTCTCTCTTCTTAAACAGACATTGTGAACTTGTCCATTTTGAGGCAAATTTTGGACTAAACTTTTTGGTCAAGAAAACTTCATTCTGACTTAATTCCCTTCTGAATTTTCAGAATTTCTCACAGGATTTTTCACAAAAAAAAGAGTTTCTGATTTGTAACCTGCCATCTTAAGCACACCTATTTATTTTTTTTTTACTTTTAACTGTCTTCTCAGCATTACCTTTCAAGTGAATATATGTTTCAATTACAGAGAGAACAAATAAAAGCAGTGCTTTGGGAGAAAAAAAAGAATATCCTAATGTTTCTGTCCTCTCAGGCAGAATTGAAGTATTTTGTAGCTTGTGGTTTTAAGGTTTACTCCCCCCATATTTTTTTTTCAGGCCCTATAAAATTGAACTTAAGCTTTTAGAGCACACCAAAATTGGGAGTGTCCTTTATCTACCAGTATTGGGTATGGTAGAACTAGGTTGGTGACACTGTTTTATAGAGTATTTTTATGCATTTAGAAATAAGGATGAGACCTGTTAAAATGTTAGAAAATCTCCAACTCCTGCTACAATAAATAAAAAACATGTCTAGATGTTTATGAAACTTTTACTACAGTGTTTATCTGCAGGCATATTTCAAGATCTGTGCCTAGCTCCCAACTTGTATCATAGTAATACTGCAGTTACAAGCACCGTAAAGACTTTTCTAATACTCAGGATTCTGAATAAAATTTTATTTGTTTAAGAACGTACACTGCATGTTAATACAATAAGTCCTGAAAATGCAAGCAGCTTGTTACAGCAATCTAAAGCTTGACAAGCCCTATTCCACATGGAGGACTGAGACTGAAATTTGTTCAAGTATCGCTGACGCTATGCTAGTAGGGAACTGGAGTGAGCAGGAACGACTTACAGTTGCCTTGTTGTATTTGGGGAGATACTGATTTCTATGCTTGTGTGAAATTAGGTATTGCTGGCCGAGCTCTCCAGACACTGGGAACCAAAGTCAGGGAGCAGCCACTTGCACATATGCTGTCTGCAGGGCTGTGTGTAGCTCCTGTTGCTTCCCTGGAGAGGATACGGCAATGACAGAGCAGCATAGTGATGGGACTTCCCCTGCTGAAGGTGTTTGTACAGTGTTTATTGCTATTCCTAGGAACAGACTGTAATGCTAGCATCAATAAAGCACATAACATCTTGCAAAAGCCTGTTGGTTTTGTAACAGGCATAGTCGCATTTCAGTCTCAGATATGTTCAGATAGTTTTCACTTAACAGATTAAATAAGTAATCAATTCTTTTTATGCTTATTTGCACCAGACCCAAACACTAAAGACTAACTCATCCTTAACTTATAGCTGACTGCTATCCTTAGCTTCTGTCTGAAAAAGCATGGAATTATGCTTGTCATGTTGCAATAGCAAGCAGAATTGTAACTTCTAATTCTGGTAAACTCAAATGACAGCTTTTCACATGATCACTTCAATATTAGACGTTTTCCAAGACACACAAAAATTGACGCTGAAAACAGTATTCTGCCAAGGCTTTCAATGTGGTTCTGATTCTCAAGAACACCTAAACAAGAAATTCCACATGAAAACTGCAGGAGAAAGTGATTTCAACTGACAAAATTCATGTTCAGGGCTTCCTTTGGGTTTTTAATAGAAATAGCACCATTTCAAACTTAACAGATTTCTCCTGTGTATCTTGCGTAATTGTGTGAATGTCCATAAGCAGCAGATTAATAGGGACTACTGTAGTAATATACACTTTCACAAGAGTAACTTCTTTAAACTTGGGAAGAAGCTGTGGGAGGAAATCCCATCACCAGTGTTAAGGCCCTCGCCTTGCTCTCTTTTAAGCCAGCCTATTGCTTTCTTTAAACAGAAATGCAGTAACTTCTCCACTAGGTAACTGTTATTCCTGCTTGGCTTCTAGCCTTTTAAAGACCACTTTTGATTTCTTAAAAGGTATGACTCTAGTAAAAGCCTGAATATTGCCCAGATTTTTTAAATTTTTTTTTCATTTTTCTGCTTCACTGTTGCAGCAGTGTTAATTAGAAATGAATCAACCGTGTCAGGCAGGCAGTCGATACCTGATTTAATTATATTATCTTTAAAGAACAGAAGTAGGTAGATGGCATGCAGGATTCTGTGAAAGACAAACACCCAGAATGCTCAGTATTATTTTAAAGGGATCTTCATAAGTTAGTGTTTAGTAAAACTTTTGTAGGGTGAGGGGGGCACCTGGGTTTTTTTTCCCCTCTCGGTGCTAATTACAGGTAGACTTCTAATGCAGTTATTTTTCATTCATAATTACTTTTTTCACAGTAAAGTTGGTCCGATGCCTAGGGTGTAACCCACATGAAAGTCAGAGTTTAATTTCGTGTCCTGCCATGTGTTTCTCTTAGGGGGTTTACATTGCTTCAGATTCTTAAAGATGAGATGACCTCAGCAGGGATGATCCTTTTTATTTCTTCCAAGAGTGGGAACTATAATTGTATGTATGTTCTGGATGAAGACTCACACGTTAATGTTAATATGATGGCACTGAATATTTAACATTCTGGGGTGTTTACTATCATTTTCAGGCATTTAACATCTAACAAAGATGAGTTTGAAGGCCTGAAGTTTAGGACTCAAATTTTTCTTTGTGGTCAGTCTCTTCATAGGACAATTCAGAGCAGAGAACCTTAGGAGCTGTCAGGCAACTAGTATGAATGCCAGCTCCCACATTCCTGGTTTTTACTATCGCTACCAAAAAATGTTTGAATAACTTTCATGTTAGTACTCAATAAAGGAGTTGTTCAGCATTTGTATTGAAGGGAACTTTAAGAAAATGTTTTTTCCTTTATATGTTTAAATTCTTACAAAACCATAATATTTTGATCTACCATATTGAGGCCTTTTAGGGTTGTGAACGTTTTCTTTTAGTTGGTACGTGATACTTCAAGGGGAACTTAATTACTGATGAACCAGTAGCCAAATGTATTGTGTTAACTTGAACACGTGTGGCAATTAATTGGCACCAGTTGTGGCTCATGTGCCTTATGGCTGTCCAGCTGCTCTGTACAGGGTTACGTCAGAAAACAGAACTTTGTCTTCCAGCATCTGAACAAGCACATCTGCCCAAGCAAGCTGCTGAGTTAAACAGAAAGGGAATGTGTTTTAATGAAAACATTTAAGGACAGGTTAAGTCCTGCTGTTGCGACGCAAGCTCTCAGGTGTTCCCTCTGATGCTGTTTTACCTTCATATTTATTTCTGTGATTCAGGTTTACACGTGCTCTGTTATCTGTCAGTCTGGTAGGTAAAGCAATGGACTTTTTTTTTAAGTAGCTTGCACTTTCCTGTCTCAGTAGTAACAGCTATGCTCGAAAAAATAATAATAATAAAAAAAAAGGACTCCCCCCAAACACAAAAAAAACACCAAAAAGACCCCCAAAAATCCCAGGATGATGCTCAGATTTCATGAAGGAACAATGCGGTATTGCGGATATGGTCAGTGTTTGACACCTGGACAGCTGCTTTTACAGTGAGAACGCAGTTTGTATTTCCAGAATGGACTATTTGAATGGTTTTAATTTGGGATAAGGGCCTTATTTTCAGTAATTAAATTGTGCCATCATTTTGGTGGCAGAAACAAAGGCAGGAAGACCTCCTTGCACTCCCCAAACTGCATTTCAATTTTGCAGATACATTGAAGGGGTAAAAAAAAAAAGATTTTTATTGTACAAGTACTTAATTTCTATTGTAACTCTCAACGTATTAGCTATCAGTAGAATAAGCACCTTCTCTGGTATTCTCCAGAAAGGCTGATTTTTTTGGTGTTAATGGTAGACATACTTATACGGGTCCTTGTTGGTAATAATTTTACAGCTAAATATGCTTGACAGCTTTTAAAATGGTAATCTGAGTGCAAGTGCCCTTAGTCTTGAAACAGAGCATTAGTGCTCTTATTTGTTCTTTTCATTACGTAACAACTTCTTACTGTACTACTTCATAGTATTAATCCAGTTTAGTTGTGTATTTTATTTGTCAGGATTTTCATTATCTCTCCTGCTTTTTAGATAAAGCTGGTATATCTGTGGAAAATGCCAGTGTTTTGAAAAAATGCATGTATTTAAATTCACCTCACAAGTTTTACTCCAGAAGAATAAAGCAGAAGGCTTTTAGGAGACTTAAATGAATTTACCCAAATGTTTTTCCTGCCTCCAAAGGGATTGTCAGAAAGATTTAAATCAGCCAGAATACTTAGAATGCTGACGATTTGTGCTTTATTCCCCAGTTTCTGTTCAGCAAGACATTTGGCTCTTTCTGTGTGCTAGTCTTCAAATAATTGCAAGCAGCATCCCAGAAAAAAAAAAAAAAGCATTCTATATATAAACCGGAAATATGATCATATTAAAGACCTCATTTAAATTGTCAATTTTAAACAGACTTGATCAGGATTAATTTAGGATCCCTACTTGTGTTCTAATATGTTCTATACTGAATCCTTCAGTTCCTTGTACCATGTATTTCTCTATGGTGATTGTTCAGTACTTGGTTTTTAATGTTCTTGACTGTAGTAAGAAAATGCTGCTGTTGCACAGGTTAGCAGAGCTCGCTTGGACTCAGAAAGTCTTAGTTTTAGACTTCAGCCTGGGTGTGGCTGCATCCCTGAGTGCCGAGCTATTGGCTTTCCAGAAACAATTCCGTAAGCACTGTGTGTACGTGAGAATTGTGCATTTGTACGTTTTGTGAGAGAGGGGCTTGTGTGTATGTGTTTGGTTTTATAACAATGTAGGAGGAAAAGAAGTTTCAGAACTTCACCTGATTTTTGTTTTACTTGCTGTAACCTATAATTCTCTTTAGAATATTTTTCTGGTTCAGCTCCTTTCTGTGGCATTTTGTGTTGCTCAGGTTATGGGGTTTTTATTATTATTTCTGACTTACATTTTGTCTTTCAGAAAAATTTTGTGTTGGTTTTGGCTTCTAATGTATATTAAAGTGCTTTAGTGTTTTACAGGCTCTTACTTTGACTCCTATTTTAATGTTCTGTAAGCGACAAAATAGATGCAGAATAAATATTTAAATTAACAAATCATTGTTTTCTGCACTTTAAAGTCTAAAATAGCAACATACCTATAACGATAATATATAAATAACCTCAGAGTATTTACCAAAGTTCTTGTTTTCTATGAGAATACTCCCCTTTACCCTGAAGTATTTTGTTAGTAATAAAGCCCTAACTGGCACCTCATCTCTGAACTGATTTGGAAAACCTTCATGAGAATAATCCAAATAAACCAAAACTACTTTGTCACTTTGGGAAGACACTTCTGAGATGACCAAGGTTGAAAACAATTAAAGATATATGAGGGCCTGTATAAAGTAGTAATCTGAACTGGTACATTAAAAGTAGCTCCTGAGAGCAGGTCACCAACCAAGACAACTTGGTAATGGAAGATTATTGGTAATTTGCTCAGGCTTTTAATTTATTTAGCAATTAAAGGAACAGAAGCTGGTTTTTCAGCATATATAAGCTTGTGTTGATTAGTTTGAGTGTTTTCTCACTGAAGGGGGGGAGCAGACATTTAGTTTCAAGATACACGGTTCCCTTGCAGCTTCTGATGTACTAATTAGCGTGTTTAATACTTTCTATTTATGAACTCTTTATCATTTTCTATTAGTCATCATTAGAATGTTACATTCATTTTTTAATTATTATGTTGTGTAGTTTGATTTATCCAAGCTGCATACTTCCTGCCATATCATAAAAGAAATACAATATATTAGCATATTTTTAATTTGTTTCTCTTTCATGTGCTGCTACTTAGCATATTTGTAACTTCCAAAGAAAGAAAGGTAGGTGATAAAACTTTTCTCTTTGATTTCTAAACTTGTTGCGGTGCTTGTCACCTGGCAAAAACTGATTTGGCTTCTTTTCAAGTTTGGGCAAATCTCATTTAAGTAGAAATTGAAATGTAAAGGATTCCTTTAAAGAAAATAGTATGAAAGTTTCAGATCAGGCAACGCTTGATATGCCAGGCATGATTTCACAAAAGCCTTACCTTTAAGTTTTATTAATCAAGTCCAACACAATTCATTTCAGACACAATCCAGGCACAGTGGTCATCTTCAAAGATGTGTGTTTTTCACAGCTTCCAAGCACTGATTCCCATTCCATGGCAAACCTGGGAGTGGATTTGTTTCTCCATTTTCTTCACCTGTTCTGTTTTTCTTCCTATTCTGTACGCTTAGCCTAACTGCGTTTCTCCCACACAGAAAAAGCAAGGAAAGTCTTCTCTTTGCTTCTGCTACGTAAGGCTTTGTATAGAGAGCTTAGGTAATGCAGTTTGTATTGTATCAAAAATGGCTGTAGAATCCCACTCCTCCACCCCCGATAATACATACATGCACATCTACATATCTATAGAAAACACTCTTATCTGGAAATATTTTTAGAAAATGCCTTTTTTAATGTATTTGGGAGATTTCTTCTCAAACTTTTCTGAAATGTTATTAATATTACCAGGCTAATTCATCCAATTTAATAAATACATTCCTCATGGTGATTACATTTATGGAATTGTTTTGTACATTAATAAGAATAATGTGATTTGAAATATTTCACATATACCATGTGAATTGATTTTGCATGATGGAAAAAAATTGCAATTCAGTTGTCTTGATGAATAAAGCAAGAAGTATCACAATTTTGAGGTTTATATCCTTCAAATATAAAACCTGAAGTTTCAAGTGTAGATAGTAAAAAATTCTTGGTTTTGTTACTTGTATGCAAGACTTAGTATCTCACATGAGTTTACATTTTAACAAATCTTTATGTTATTTGAAGATGGGAAAGTTAAATGCTCCAGTTCAGTTGCTTTATCTATATGAAATGAGTTGCAGCCACATAAAGCAGAATCATAAACATGATCAGAATCAAGGTCAACTTCTGATGTGCCCTTGATCAGAGCTTGATCTAAGTTTCAAGTAAAAATGGGAAAATTCATCACTATGGAGAAAATAGTCTAAATTAAAACATTTTCCAATTTGCTTTATAACCAACAGATTAAATTATTAATTTAAATTAAAAGACTATTACATCATCATAGTACAGAAAAACCCCTAATGTTTTTAGCACTGCAGATCTTTCCTAGACAAGCTAAAGCTGTACTTATATGTGAACCTAGTACCAAAAAAGGATTGGTTGAGAAGGTGGTGGAGTAGAAAGCTTAGAAGCATAATAAAATATTGTTTATGCCCTTTATTGTTACAGAAAATCTGAAGCTGCATGTTTTTTTTCTTATTCTTCTCCATAGGCATTTAGTAGCAATAATTACGTTTGATGATTATAGTTTTTGAAAGGGGATATTTAAAATATTAAAATTTGGGCTTAAATAATTACAGTTTACATTTGAAGAACATTAGTTTGATTCTCTTTATGCTATGGATCCTTCCCTCACTTTTACTGTGAGGTGCCTTAATTTATTGGCACTCAAATACTTGAGCTGTCACTTTCAACTGCATTAGAACACAGTTTTTGTTAACATAGTGAACATATTTCTAGGTGCAAATCAAATGGTTTTTTTGGATAGAGCAAGGCACAAAGTATCAGCAAATTGTTTATTGAATATGATGTTTGATAACAGTGATGTAAACATACAGTAAATGCAAATGTGACAACCTTAGCTTGATGGAAGTGTAACTTAAACAGCACTTACTGAAACTTTGTGTTTGTTTCTAGCTTCTTCTCATAAATTAACGTCCTTAACTAAACTGGTACTAGAGATTAGTGAGGAGCTATATTTATCATGTAAGTGCATTTGCATATGCAGAAATTAATCAGCGGGAATTTTTGTTAAAGGAAGACATTTTATGTCACAGTTCTAAATAACATTTATTTAATAACAGAGCTAGCAGTCTAAAAATCAGGTGTTTGTCAGGTCTGACTTTCAATACTGATAATCAATTCCTTTTGCTGTTATCATTAGATACAGTATTTGGAAGACAGCCTCTTGCTCATAATGATGGGTATTCTTAGGGGAAAAAAATGAACTTGTTTGGCTATTATAGGAAATATACTTTTTTTTATACTTAGCATATTTGGCAAAAGAAGTTTAGAAAAATAATGGGAATCAAATATTTTTCTTCTACAGTTACTTGATAATTAGTTAATCAAGTTGTTAACAAATTGGATCATTCCACTGACTAAAATTGCACTATAGTGTTACTTTGCCATATCACAAATGGTTAAACGTAAACATATGAATTATTTCACTACTCAGGCAGTTTAAATTTACGTTTGTGTTTATCCTTGGAAAGTCTAAGCCCAAATTCATATTTGTAGAATGTAGACTTTTGTTCTTTCTAGAGGTTTTGTTAGTTTGTATTTCAGTTTTCATCTCAGTGCAGTTTTGGAATGATGAGTGACATCTGGGTTAGCTGGAAGTTTGAATCCCTGACACCTTACCAGACTTTCTCATCTTTTTCCTAATAGCAATGATGAAAAAAACCAGAGCAAACTTCTATACTTAAATCAGCAACCATAATTTTATTTGTAATCTGCTGCAATATCTTTGCACAATAATAAAGTAATGATGATCATGTTTTCAATGGTAATTAAGCAAAAATGTTTTCTAGAAATGCTTATGCAGCTATAATTCATTAAATGGAGTTAGTTTCTAATATTTCAAAGGATGAATATTTAATAATTTTACATTATATTAAAGGATGTAAATATTGAAAGACATTTCATAGCTCAAAATTCAATATGTGAGCAGAACAAATTAGAATGCACGTTGCATATAACTTCCTTAATTTTTAATGACATCATTGTTAAAAGTCTGTGTACCTTAAGATTGAAAATTACTGTATTTCTCAACTGTAAGGAAAATAGCTACTCTGAAGTGAAACCTATGGGTATTTGGTCACTAACTTAGTATGACAAAGATCAGAAGGTTAGTGCATAGGAGAGTTGAGGAGTGTATCACCCGCTGACAAAAGCTGACTTTTTGGACAATGACTCTACTTGGCATAAAAGTGCAAGAGTTTCCCTTTCATGCGAAAGGTTAGACTATACTTAATTTGCTATTTATTTATCTCTAAATAGAACTAGAAACGCTTCAGAGGACAGAGAAATCTAGCAGCAGATAGAATTGTCAGGAGAAAAGAATAACAAAGACTGTGGATACATTGTGCAGTGAGCCCTAAAGTACCAAAACATCGAGACACCAAGAACATGGGCAGACTTGCTTTTCTTCTTAAGAAGGGTCAGAATGTCCTTCAGGTTTTTCTATGTGATATCTAGATTAATTCTAAAAGTAAATACAGTTTTGATAATGCTTTTCCTTATTTAGCAGCTGATCACTGTAATTTTGAAGAAAATTAGGGAGCCTGTCCACTCCACTGAGCAAAACAGTAGTTTAAACTGTAGGCATTTCAGAAACAATGGCTATGCCTGTTAGAATGGCAGGTGAATAAAAGCAAAAAAACTTGCCATTCAGCGAAAACATTCTGTACTTCTTAAAGCTGTTTGAGACTCTTATCCATTACTGGGACTCTAAAGTAACAGGCAGTATTTAAAACAAAACAAAAAACCCCCATAAAACCTAAACCAAAAACTCAAATCCAACAACAGCCATCAAATGTCAGACTTCAGATGATGAATATTAAAGGCTGGCTGCCATAGGTAAAAACACCCTGCAGAACACAATTATTTGATGCATTTTTATTCATTTTATGACTTCCTAAATGCTAGAGTAATACTGTATGTTTGAAGGGAACATACAGAGAGCAATTTTTTTTTTAAAATTCCCTGGTGTCATTTGCAAGAACAATTACTTTAAAATGCTTTTTCTCTTTGCAAAGTGTCAGAATTTGGATCAAAACTTTCATTTTAAAAGTTCTGGTAAGTCTGATACTGCATGTTGTTGACACCTACAACAAGTTTAGCCTACCTAAACCGGATTTCGAGGACAGAAGATTATTCTCTCCATGGTATTCATTCTTTGATTGTGATTACAGCTTTTTCAACAAAAAATAAAAGTATGAAATCATGAAGCATTCCCCAGCCATAGTTAACTTTCTGTTTCAGTTATCCGTTCCTTCAAGGACCATTACTCCAAAATTAATTTTGTGTTGAAGGCATGGACTGTGAATTTAGGCACAGCCTTAGGCAAAAGTCTTTCTTGTGGCCATGGTGACTGTCTCTGATGTATGGTAGCTGTAACATAATATTTCTCCATCTACTAACCATTACTTTAATTGCTGCCTGAGGACTTAAGTTGTTTTCAGCTAAAATTTGCTCACCTCCTTTGAAAAGGATAACAAATGTGTAATACGCCCAAATTCCCTTTGAGATATGAGACACTGATCTGTTTGTAAAGGAGTGTTCTGTTTCTCTGAAATCCCTTGTGAAGGCCAAATAGACTTACAGACCAGACTAAAATGCTTTCCTGTATCTCTACATCTGTTTGTTCAGCAGGGACATACGTATTCTGAATGAGCTAGGATTGTTTACCCAACAGCTCAGCATTCACAGTTTTTCCTTTATAACATAAGCTGGTGAAAGTTCAGAAACCATAGCAGATCATCACCTCTTAGAGTAAATGATAAAAACTGCTGAGGGTTCACAAAAGGTGAGGGAAGGTTCTTTTCCTCCACAAATCTCTCACCTGATTTGCAATATTGTTGTCTAGTGCGTAGACAAATACAACTACAGTTGTATTTGATGTAACAATGTCTCTCACAGGCACTAATTGAAAATCGCAGTGGACAGCACAGAATTACTATGTTTTACCAGCACACTGCACTTAAACAGCTACCAGGCCCTCTGTTCTGTAGGACTGGTTGATGTAAAATAGCTGAGAAAGGTCATTTAAACAGAAAGTTGTCTAAAATACAGACAGCTGTTGGAAGTATTCTGGTTACAAGAGTAAAATCATGTGATGAATGAATGAGGGACAACTACTGTGTAAGATGCATCATTTGAAGTGTAATTTGGAATAAGGAAGGCTATGCATTGCTTAGCAAGATGGGATTTTTTTTTGCCTGGGTTTCATTACCTGTTCATGAAATTAAAATATGCCGAGTGTTGTGAAGAAAGGCAGTTCCTGGGAAATTTCTTATATCATTGACTGCTTTTCTGAGTCACTGATTTGCTTCAACTTTTTATTATACTAGCAATGTACAAAAGCAGAGAGTAAAGCAAACAAAAGAGAAGTTGTGTAACCAAGCAGAAGGTTGTAAACAAGTTGAATATACTCATATCTGTATTACAAACATATTCATTTCTTTTATAGTGATAGGGAAAATTAGGGTTCTTAAATGTTTAAATGTTTATTATTTCTAAAAAAATTATGAAACCTTGATGGGCTTTGATGCACATGTACAAAGCACACAAGAAAGGATTTACCTATAGAAAGAAAATCCTAATTTCAAATGCAAGCTGCTCTCTGAACTGTGCTAACTCAAAATGATTTCCAGCTGTTTCATCTCACTAGATCCTCGCTGTTCCTTTTTATCTTCTTCTTGGGAGTGGTAATTTAAAGAAGGTAGTAGAGATGAAGTCCTCCTCATTTCTTGTCCATGTTCTCTCATAGGAGGTAATTTAAGCACTTTTGGGGGTGCAAGAAAACAGTTCATGTCATCTATATTTGAGCAACTAACTGGTATCTAAATCAGGATTGTAGTCTCACAGGCTACTTCAGACAGGCAATCAAGAAATAGAGGAGTAGTCTGAATTACCCTCTGGAGGGCATGAGGCTAAACTTACTTGCCCTCAAGGAGTTGATTTTTCACTGTGGTGATACAGAGAGCCATAGGAGGCAAGCTACTAGTTTAGCTGCCGGGACTTGGAAAGTCTAAATACTGCTCTCGGCACTGATTATCCCAGTAAGCTCAAATTGAAAGTTGAAAGTTTATGGTAACATCAGAGGAAACATTTACAATTTAGTTCATAATCTAGTTATGAAGCCAAGAAATTTATATAGTATTAGAGCTATTCCTGTGTTAAAATTCTGGGTGTTTAGTCACTGGTGTTCCTGTTTCACTCCAGAAAGACTATTTTTTTCTTCATTTTAGAACTTCCTCTCTTTTTTTATTATTATTTTTGGCCAATTTTTCTTGTAAACCAATTCATACCATCTAAGACTGTCTTGTGTTATGAGTCTGGGTAATGAGTAATCATCAAGAATTTTATTCCTGGTAATTTTCATAAGCAATAAGTAGAAGTAGGTAATGCTCTATCTAGTACAAGCCTAACAGAAGGAAAACGAATTGTTTGGGTGTTTTTACATCTGTAAAATATATCAGAGATACTCAGCATGACAAATTTCTGTTTCAAGATAGAACAGAAAGGTCTTACACAAGAGTAAGATCTAAAAATTTGTGTGAATCAAAAGTGAGAAATCCAAGTATCTGGTAAAAATTTTATCCTGTAGTTAATGAAAACAAGTCATATGATATTAAATTACAAAAAACAGAGAATGTTGTTAAACCGTTTCTAAACTATATCAGCAAAACTATGACTTCCAGCAGGTTTTAATGAAGATTAATTTTGTTGGCAACAAAATTGGAGTAAAAAAACAAATAAATGGCTTTTGTATAGGAAGACCTTCCTTTTCTCTTGAAAAGTAACTTACATTGATGGTTCCTTTATATATCTCCTACTTAATAACACAAATGTTTTCAGCTATTCTGAAAGTTGCTCTTTAAATTTAACATATTGCTGTGGGTTAACTCCGGTAGGTGGCCAACCCCCCACAGCTGCTCACTCACTCCCTCTCAGTGGGATGGAGAAGAGAATTGGAAAGCTAAGACTGAGAAAACTCATAGGTTGAGATAAAGACAGTTTAATCGGTAAAGTAAAAGCTGTGCACACAAGCAAAGCAAAATAAATAATTCATTCAGTACTTCCCATCAGCAGGCAGATGTTTAGCTTTTTCCAGGAAAGCAGGGCTTCATCATGTATAACAGTTATTGGGAAGACAAACACCGTAATTCCGAATGTGTCCCCCCTTTCTCCTTCTTCCCACAGCTTTAAATACTAAGCATGACGCCATATGGTATGAGATATCCCTTTGGTCAGTTGGGGTCAGCTGTCCTGGCTGTGTCTCCTCCCAATTCCTTGTGCACCCCTATCCTACTTGCTGGTGGGGTAGTGTGAGAAACAGAAAAGGCCTTGACACTGTGTAAGCACTGCTCAGCAATAGCCAAAATGTCCCTGTGTTATCAATGCTGTTTGGGTCACAAATCCAAACCATCGCACCATGGGAGCTACTATGAAGAAAAATAACTCTATCCCAGCAAAAACTGCTATCCATATGAAAATGTGATTGAAATTACAATTCTCAAAATTCAATATGAATATATGAAATTCTGTATATGTTCTAAAGGACATATATTTTTTTAAAATTTGAAAATAAAATATATATGAATTTTTGAGATCTTATAGTTTACTAAGATAAGCATCTCTTAATTATTAATTCCTTGGGGATGCTCAAGAATGACAAGACTGACTCTATGCATGCCAGTATTCTAATATTGTCAAGTCTTTTGGTTTTTTCTTCGTTTGTAAATTGATAAGATATTGATAATAGACCTTATGCTAAAAGCAACATGTGGTAAGATAGTTTTGATCTCTCTCTCCATATATATACACGTATGTTCATAAATTATGTTATAAAGACATGCGAAAGTAATCCTCTCTTGTATATCTCTCTAGAATATGCCAACACAACTATCACACATATTAGTATCATCAGTAGTGGTGTAGGTTGGATAAGCAGTAGCACTTTTAAAATTATGAAAGCAACTTATGAATCAGAGAGGTTTTTTCGAATGACTCACTCCCTTAGATAATTAAGCTGGGACAAATAGATCTTGGCTTTTCGAAAATCTTAATGGATTCTGGAAACATAAGGCCCTCAAAAAAAAAGTTCATTAGCTGTATATCAACTTTTATCTACTTATGTTAAATGCTTGAATGTAATATAGTTTACTCCAGAGAGACTGTTTAAACCATTGAACTTCATTATAATCGTTTGAATGAGCAGCCCATGAACACTTGGTGGAACTGATGTTGCAGAATGTTATGCTTCAAAATCTATCCTTAAATTCAGCTTTTGTTTGAAAAAGAAATCTGGTTGCATATTATTTTACAAAAAGAGTAGTTGTTCAACTGTTTGGATCTGTAGTGACAGAATACTTTATTTTCAAGTGGCAAGAAACTTTGTGAAATATCCAGTTACTGAATTGTTTTCATCTGCTTTCTTTTCACCCCAAGCTCATCTTTGGTTACTGCACGGTATTGGTGTTCACTGTCATATTCAAGAATGAGCATAAATTGCTGGCAATGATATTTTGGGCAGTATTACAGAGACTAACTTCTCTTAAAAAATAAAACTCTTCAGTTTGACATCAGCCACACACAAAGTCCCAGATGCAGGCAAATGAATGCAAAACCTCTCACTAATTTTTGCTAGTAAAATGATTTGGAACAATGTTCTCTGTGTGGGAAGATGCCAGTCTGTGAAATACTGTGATGAACTGTTACACTGACTTATTCCATAAGGGACCCAACAATGGAGGAAGTTATTCAAGATTTGGTAAATAATGTTGAGGTTTAATTACTTCCTTAGAATATGTCACTGTCAGTATTTCCAGACTGGTATTTATTTTTCTCTTTTAAACTCAGTCCATTGGATGTTTTTAATAGTGTATGATATGGCTTGGAAATTAGATTAAATTTATAGGCACATAGTTAAAAGATTTTCACGTCATTCCTAATGGTTAAAGGAAAAAAAGTACTGCTTTGATGTATGGCACTATCATCTACAGCTTAATTGCATAGAACTGACTATGCTCCTTATTTATAAATTATTTTTCCAGATAGCAATAACATACAAGCTTATTGTGTTTCTCATGTAGTTTTTAAGGTTTCAGATTTATTTCTATTTTCTCCTCTTAAAAAAAGTATAGTGATATTTTACTTTTCTTATGTTGCTCTTATTTTTAGTGGCTTTTAACTAATACTTCTGTGGATCCTATCTGTTGCTGCTCTTGAAACTCTGGCTGCCAGTTTTATACATCCCCAAATAATTTATAGATTAATGAGACTATGTGTAATATAACCAGTGATGTGGCAATGTCTAAACGTCTGAAACTGAGTGGTGGTTGTGTTTGGGGCTTTTTTTTTTTGCTTGACACCTATAGTTCTCTTGGTTTTTTCCACTCTTTTGTTTTTAATAGTAGATTTAGTGTGGGTAGCAACTTGGTTTTTCTTTTAGTACATGCAGGGTCTATTCCTACTCCCTTTTCATTATCTCAGATAGACCTTCTCAAAAGTATTGCTTTAACTGACCTATTTTTGCTTGAAAATATGGAGACAGCGTGCCTAATTAGTATCTAAAGAGGAGGCACTGTAAGCACCTTTATTCTGTTGAGTCATTACCTTCTTTCACCTTCAAGACGGCAGCCTTTTACATTGGACTCCTTGGTTGAGGGACGTTCTGAAATCAGGCCAGTGACAACAGCTGAACTGCAAGAAACTGAAAAATTAGTCTGACCGTTTGTGTGGGTTTCAGCGTACACAATCAACAATTTTTAAATTGTTTTTGATATACCCATAAATATGAAAGTATCTCTGCACCTTTTTAAAGAAACACTTTTCCCATAGCCTTGAAATAACATGGAACTTTTTTTTTTTAATTAAAGTAATGAATTCTTAGATGCGAGGAGCTTACTCAAGCATTGAAAACATGATAAAGCTTTTTCCTCTAAATGAGCTATTGAAATGGTGATATTAATACTAGTGCTGGAAGCATTTCATTTCTAACATCATTATGACTATTGACTAGTTGACACACTGATGATGGCTTTGGTTTCTGGGATGGGTTGCTACTTTAACAATTGGCATACGTTTTTATGGTAGTACTTCCCTTTAAACAACAGAAATGCCTTATCTGATTGAGAATTTTATTATTCTAGCTTATAAGCTCATAAATAAAATATTATGCAAAATTGATGCTACAGTAATCCTTTATTAACATGATTTCAAAGGAAGGTTTTCTGATATTAATTCAATCAGCTTCAGTAATACGTGAAAAGAATAGCATTTTTTATTGCATTGCCATTTTAGTCCAGGCAACTAAAATCCATACACTGTATGTAGATAGGCAGTGAGTCTTTGTTTATTGACTCATTTATTAATTTATTTTAGAAAATTGAATTTTGCTTTCATTTCTACATACTTTGACTGTGTTTTGAAGTAGTTGGACATCCTGAACTTAAAATATTTACAACCTTAAGCCAAAATTGTAAGCTGTGTATCTTCACACAACATTCTGGACTTTAGCAGAAATGCATGTTTTGATGATATTTATTTAGATGAAAGATAAAGTAAAGCCTGTTTCCTCCAGTGGCAACTTTCCCCACTGAGCCGCTACTGACAAAATACTTGGTGTCGTAAGCCATAAGAGCACACAAGGGCATAAGTTCTATGTTTACTTCCTTTGTTAAATGGAAGAGCTAAGAAGAGCTGTGGCTGTACTTCAAAAGGTCAACTTTTTCCCTTATTTTACGTTAGCTCTGCTAGAGTACTGAAGGTGACCTTTCCTGAAAACAGGATTGCCATTTCTGGGATTACATCATCATCAGAAATGTATCTAGATGAAATTATAATGGTTATACCACGATGTTTCTCAGAAAACAGTGTATGTAAAAAATGGAAGACATTGCTGTGTTTCTAAATTGGAATGTCATAATTAGTTTATTGGGGTATCCTGTAGGTGGCAGTGAACATTGGGTCACTGCCTTAATCACCTAAGTGTGGCAGGGACACTGGTACGTGTGATGTTATTTGTCTTGCTCAGTGATGTATGCAAAGAAATCCTTCAGTCTAGTAATGGAAAGAGTTCTGACTAGTTACCCAACATGTGGCTGGGGACTGTGGAACTATGTGTTGCTCAGAAAAATGGCTGCAAGTTTCCTGTTACATTTCCTCCAGTTTAGAGACATGCCAAGTCATTCACCTACTTACCAAATGTGCTAAAAGTTGGAGTCTGTCTTTCTAGAGCATACTGAACCCTTAGTACCATGGCTTGTTTTTCTTTAATAAGCTTCTAAAGCTTCTTGTTGGCGAATATCAGCCAAAGAGAACTGGAGAAAGAGAATAAATCACATTTATCAGTTTGTTTAGAGATTTCTAATAATGTATTGACAAGATGGAAGGTTATAACTTATGGTCACACGGAGGAAGAATGAGATTTGGAGGAATAATTTTACCAGTTGCAAGCAAAAATATTTTGATCTCATCAAAGTGTCATCTTGTCATCATAGCCTTTACGTGGTTTGTGGATGACACACAGGTAGCCACCAGAGAAATATCAAAGAGTGTATTCACCCAACAGCTGAATTTTTCACTTTATGCCTGTCACTAGAACACGCTATCTAAGCAAAGTATCTCGATGTGTTTATTAGTCATTCCTACAGATACAGTATGGTATTTTAACATCCAACCCAAGTGGACATAAATTTTGGGCTATTTCTCTGGATTTTGTTTTCATTCTTTGTTGAAGTCATTTTGTATGAGAAGTGTGTGATAAAAAAGCTAAATTAAAACTACTGTTTGTGGATTTTTGAGTGGTTTACAAACTTATCTTTCCCTTTTATCTATTCTAAGAATTAAATGTTGCTTAGACAAACAGAGCCCACCTACTGAATATCTGTCTATATTTCTAAATGATGGTGAATAAATTCATGAGTATTCATGGTTATAGCAGCAGGCTGAGAAGAATAAGTAATTTCTTGTTATTCTAAAGCTTCTGTCTCAATCCTTTTTATCTTTGTATATTTTGTAAACAAAGAAGTGAAAAGTAGTAACTGTAACGTGAATGGGTTGAATGAATTCAGACTGCAGATTTTTTTTGTTCTGAAGTGTTGGACACTGGCTGAGTTTTGCAAGCAGTATAGGAGTTCATTTTCCACCTTTAAATATGGGGTTATTATATTTGATTATGTGTTAGACCTGTTTTATTGTGCTTTTATTGCACTCTGAAGAGATTTGATTTGTATTTTAAGATCCTTAAATGTACTTTAGAATATATTAGAAGAGGAAAGAATGTTTGTAAGGTATTGAATTTGCTGAAAATAATGTGACTGGTAACTAAAGTGGTGTATTCAGTACACGCATAAAAACTAAATTAGAGCTCTATGTATCTCATTTATCCAGAGCCAAATATACTTGAAAATGATATTAGCAAAGGATCCAAGCCCCAAATATGTATGACATTTTTTTCAAGCTGCATTTCCATAACACAGCTTCAGGTTAGCTAGATTCCTAAGCAGAGAAAGCCAGAATTTTCATGTGGCTCTTCTCGTTTTCTGTCTTTTCCATTATAAATCATATTTACACAACTGAAAATGCATGTTCACACATATGTACACTCTGTGTTTATAACACAGATACGATAGACTTTCATTAATTTGCTTTGCATGTAATTTCAGTGACAAATACGGTACTTGGCAAATCAGCAGATGCTAGAACAGGAAAGAAAATCATCAGGTTTTGTGCCTTTCACCTTCTTCACCTGGGAAGGTGCTTGCTGTTTCAATAGAGTTGGAAATAGCTGTGTGTGTTACCCTGAAAGAGGAAGCTGAAGCCACCTCAGAATATGCTTTTTTCAGAATATCTCATATGTGGAATATGATGGAATACGGTGATGTCTGTCTTCTGTTTTCAGTTAGCCTTAAAAAAGGAACAAGGCGTACAGCATAATCCCAAAGAACATTTTATGGCTTGTCCTTCGTTTATGGTCCTTTTACCAGGCATTTTGATGCAATATGTGGTCTCACTTAAAGTCACCAGTAGTCTCAGAATTCTTGGAGGATTTGCTTCAAGGATTTCTATGTCATTTCTAGCTCTTCTGTACCTTAAGGACTAATTACAAACGTTTAGGCTACCTTAAGATGGCCATACATATCTCTCTAAACTGTTAATCATGAACATCTGTATTCAGGTAGATAATTTTGGTTGATGAGATCCATTTATTAAGCACTATGAGGGTTTTAACAGTAATTACACTCTCCATTTTAATGTACTGTTCTCCAAGTAAAAATAGAACATTCATGTTTGGTTGATGTTTAAATAATTTCATTATCAAGAAGAATAATAGGATTGACATTGACAACTTCCCTAATTACTGTACTTGACAGAAAGCCAATGCTAATTAGAATTACAAATTTGTTAAAGAAAATTATTACACTGTTTGTAATCAGCATAACATGCTTCACTTGAAACAGTTTGAATAACTACTAGGTTGCCCCTAAAATTTTGTATTTATAAGGAAAGGGGAATTATCTGTCCTTTTAAAATGTAAGTTAAATAAATATATTATCCTGAAACAGCATTTTTTGGATAGAGGCTCTTGTTACATGTGTAAGAATTTTAAGAGAATCCTATTTAAAAATAAACTCTTTTAATTCCTGTGTTAAGGAATTTGCTATTCTATTAACTATCTATTTCTAAATTAAAATGAAGTAGGAGTAGCACAGACTTACAGCTATATCTTTACTTCCCAGAATTTCCCCCTAAAACTTAGGTATTCGGTGCTTAAACAGCTCCTTCAGAATCTCTCCTAGCTAAATTCTATAAGTGAGTGCAAAAGAAGATACCACTAATCTTTAGCATGTGCTCTCTAGGGAGCTGTTGGAAATGTTCATAATCTCTCCCTTAATGCCTCTAGTTTCAAAAGGAATGGAGAAAGGGTGAGGGCTTAAAACTTCCTCTTCCTATCTGAAGAAGACATCACAAAATGCAACACTTGGCAAAAAAAGTCTTCAACTTGCACACGTGCGTCTAGGGGAACTGTGCAATCATACTGATTTTAGTGTGACTGCTCAGATATGTAAGTATTTAGAAAGTAGATCAAAAGGACTGAGTCTTAAAGACTTAAAATTTGTCTGCTTGTGAAGGAAGTAATAGGAAGGCAAAGAAATCCAGACTGGCTCATGTATCAATAAATACTACTTTATTTTTTAAAATATGATTAACGGTACCGGCATTTAATCCAGGTAGGCTGATGGTGGTCAAAATAACTTGCAGCTCTTGTGAAAGTTCATGTCCAGATTTTGAATTTTTCATAGACAGCCTGTCACATAAAAAAATTTAGTTGAGTTTACTCTAGAGATGCAGGTCCAGATTCAATTCTGACACAAATAGCTCCTGGAAACGATTATTTTGTGTCTGGATGAAGATGCAGTGTCTAGCAGTGAAAGTCGTCAGTTGCAAATTAGTAAAGACTGAAAAGTGCCGTTACATGCTTTCAGTATTCTCATAGACAACTCTACTGCCAATGTTTGAATATGGGGCTGGCCAATAGTTCAGTTTAGTCCAAACCAGTAATACAGCTCTTGCATCACCTGGTCACAGAAATAAACTGCAGCTGCCAATTGCAACTGAGTTTTTTATCTGTGTTCCCCTTTCATCAGGGTGGATAACCTTTGCTGGCTTTCTATATTGCATAGTTATATGGGACAACATGTATATTCTATTTTCATTTTTCTCACTTCCTCTGTATTTCTGCTGCAACACATAACGCACAGATTTAGTCGCTCCTGGAAGGAGTAATGGAATAGCTTCGTATCCTGTCATTGCCCTTCCGAGTAGCAGTAATAGTAAAGAACTGACTTCTTCAGCATCGATGTGTACGTGACATATCAAGTGTCATTTTCTGTTGATAATTTGATTATTACTTTGCGATGTCTTTTTTATTTTTCTTTGAATTTAGAATTTTGATCGCAGTAAGTGGGACAGAAAGAGACAATGAGAGCGAAGAAACAAACCCAGAATAAACTACTGGAGAGTGTAGCTTGATCAAAGACTTCTGAATAGATGTAAAGCATTTTTCATTATTCACAGTAAAAGAAGCCATTCCGTTTTTTTATATTTCACATGAGTTTTATTTTCATAACCGTTCCAATGTGAACAAGGTCTTTATTGATCTACTACACTTGCAGAGAAACAAGAGCTCTGATGATACCTGCAAGTTTCATTATTTGTTTGGTGAATAATTTGAAGTAACTGTGTGTAACAGATATGTTTTGCCTTTATTACTAAACACATGCTTTGCCTATGACTAAAAGACAAGTATGTTTTACAGTAGTCATGAAAACAAGTATCGAGCTGATGATACCTCCTATAAGAATGCAATTCATTTTCTTTGAAAGTCAGTCCTTCAGGAACCTCTTCATGTTCCACTAGGATGCTCTTTTCAACTTGTAGTACTGCTAGTTTTTTCAGAAATCCCAAAGAATTCCTGCAAAGAATTTAAATCTCTAGCCTAGCTCTTCTAAAACAAAATCAAATAAAGGGACAATCAAGCAGCATTCGTAAGTAAAAATAACTCTGTACTTAGTCTTACATTGCCAGCTCTTCACACAATACTCAGGAAAGAAATGATTCTACTGCATCTCTGAGATTCTGATGCAGTTAAATTTAACATTAAGCCTTTTTACTAAATTCTTTTAACCTTTTACAAAACAAGGGATACATTCTTTGCTCAGCTCCATAAACTTCATTGGAGCCGAAAATTGGTTCAGCTCCATTTATCTCAATAAAATTACACCTATTTGTCCTAGCAGACTTCAATGAGTGTGGCTGAGACACATTTTACTCAGGATAGATCACAGCTTTTCTTTGTTTGTGTCAGTAATATATTTAAAAGAAAATAAATACATGGTCAAGAATGGGATTTCAGTAATACAAAGTAGTTAAACTATCTGCTTAGCACTGTTTAGTCTAGCATCTGTACTTAAAGCAAATGGCATTGGAGAAGTCTGTCAGAAGCAATAATCAGTGTCATACATGAAGTTAATTACTTGCAGTGAAGCTATTTTTGTTCCAAGTTGTACGTTTAGCTCCTAAATTATTTATTCATTCCTAAACTGATGCATTGGTTTGCATTGTGTCTTTGCTTATTTTAATAAGGGTTTCATAGAGTACACCTACTCCTACTGTTACATGTGTGTCAAGAAACTACACATGCACTTGCTGTACTAGATTCTGGAAATGCTGCCTTTTCGACTTTAGATTTTTCTCAGTTGCTAAATAACCTGTCTGGATTCTGCAAGTCATTAGTTCAAAACAGCTGTTCATAGTGACAGTCATGTAGCCATCCTTCAAACAAGTAGAAATCGTTCAAAGAAGTTTTATACCATAATGAGCTTTTTATTTATTATGTCTTTACTGCTACTGTTTTTTAAATGGAGCAAAATATTCAGGTCAGCATTCTGTCTTTAATTGGAAAATATTTGCTTATCATATTATAGAAAATGAAAGAGAAGCGTCTGTTCAGCCATTTTGTAAATTGTCTGTTGTTAAAAGACAACTGCACAGAAAGAAATGGCCAGAAAGGTCATTTGGAGTTTGCGAAGGCTTCTTGGAGAAATCGACTAAAATGGTGACAAATGCCAGAAACTTGGCAGTATTTAATATTCTAGAGCAGATTTCCTCCTTCAAAAATGCAATAGTCAGTAGATAAAGTATGTTGTACTAGGTTTAAAAATTAAGAATATTAAAATAGCCATTATTATTGCCTTAGCTAGAATTCACTTTCTTCATAATATTAGCATGTTTTACAAGTTTAAAAACAAAGCAAAAAAGATATATGTGTATATATATGGATTCATTAAGAGAGAGATTTTTGTTAGCTTGGCTTATTGTTACTTAAAGAATGTACAACCATAAGCTATTCTTTTAGTTTGCATAATATACCTTACTTCAACAAATGAGTACAGAGAGAAGGTTTTGATGACGCAGGTACACAGCAGATTGCATGTACAGTCAAACAGCATATGATTTTTTTCCAGTATTTGAAGTAACAACCAAATGTACAGATGCACTAAAAAACATGATCTAGCATTACACTATGTATGAATGTTACCAGAGAAAGAATGATAGATGAAATATTAATTGGCATATTAGCATACACAGAAAATGTACAGTGGTGGTAATCACGGGAGGAGAGAATGCCCACCATTCTGGGTGGAAGTTGTTGTGTAGACAGAGCCCTTTCTTCCACCCTCATGTCATATTCGGTTAGTCCTCTTTTTGACATATTCCTTCATTAAATAATTTTTTAATATGTGCATTTTGTACTTCACTTATGAGTTTTAGATTTCTGCCACTATGTGTTCTAATCTCTAAGTAAATTAATCTCTAAACATTAACAAATTTCATTTTATAGCCCATTAGGAATCATTTGCAAGACTAATGCAAAAGAATAAATAAGGGTATACAGATGCACAAAATGTTCATCAAAAAACAATTTGTTTCTCCAGTTCTGAGCCTGCAAAATCCTCTTTGACTTCGTGGCCAGTTTTTATGGGTTGCAGACAAAATTCTTCTGCAAAATACAAGTAGATTTTAGGTTCTGTGGTTTACAATTTGTATTTGCTGGGAAAAACAGGGGAAGCAATTCATATGCTTCAGCTCCTTAACTGGAAAGATTAGTTCCTTTTTCAAATAGAAAGGATTGAGAAATAAAAACATTTGCTTCTGTTGGTCACAATGGGGAAAGATCAAGCATTTAAGTCTGTTTGGAGGAAACAGGGACAAAAATCAAGTCCATTGTGGAGTGAAGCAAATTTACCCAGTATGGAGAAAGAGATTTTGGGGACTAAACGTTTTAATGCTAATACTGCTCACTTATATGTACAACCATAGAAGAGAAACAGTACCTTTTGATAAAAAGTTTTGTATTTTACTTCATTAAAGGAGGGATTGTATTAATATGTTCTGTTAGCATCAGGGTATAGAATGAAGTTAGTTCTATCATGGTTTTCCTGATGGAAGATTTAAATCACTTTCACTTGTCTGTTTTTAATAAACTTTTGGAGGATGCTGAAAAAATCTGTTTTGTTCCTGTATCACTTTTGGACCATTAAATAATACCAAAAGATTTTATTTGGACGGGTAATATGCAAGAAGAAGCAGCCATGAATATTGTGTTCTGTGGCAGAATTACATGTTTCGTTCTATGAAAAACTTGTTTATGTCAATAAATTTTTTTATGGTAAATTCATTTTTTTCTATGGTACTATGCTATTTATGAGACTTTTTGATTTACAGATGTGTTAAACACAGATTATTCTACAGTGAATGTGAACAAACTGCAGCCAAGTTAGAGAAACTCATCACATATTTATGACATAAAATACCAATGAAATCCAATATGAAATTTTGAAGAAAACTGCTTAGACATGTCTTTTATGAAAGGGTCTGGTAAACTGAGACTTACTGTGTGAATATCAGTGTTATTAAGATCTGGCAAATTAACGGAATTCAGTTTTTGAAGAGTTTGGCATGCAACAATTGTGTCATAGGCAGTGAGAGATAGCTACATCTGAGAAATTTGTTACAGCTAAAGAATCACCAATAATTGTCTCATTAGATTGAAATTTAGTCAACATGTGACATCAGTTGAGAGAAAGGGTTTTTGTCTGTCTATATTCCTCCCTCGACTTTGAAATGCATTCTACATCATTGATTATTTTATGATTTCACTGATAAAGTAACTGGAACTAAGCTACAAAATACTGTCCTTCTGAATAGTTTATAAAAGTCTTTCCTACAATTTATATTTTCTTGTAACAATACCTTTAATTATGCACATCTCTAGCTTTCAAATACCTATACATCACCTTTAACTAATGTAGACCTGCTTACATCCTTTAGTTCATCAAAGTATGCTGATCCCCTCCACCTCACCCCCCCATTTACACTTATTTTTTGTAAAGACATTAAGTGTTTTTAGTCAAAATGTTGTAGTAATGTTAGAAAATGCTACTGTACCTAACGGAAATGGTTATAATTCAGACATGGTATTGCCCCCGTGGCTTCTATGGCTCCTTTGTTGGAAGCACGCATGTGTAATGTATCTCTGTCTCTCTTTTTAGTGCAGGGCAACACAGCAATCTCTAGCCATTTAGTTAAACCATGGGATGTAAAGCATGCCTCACTGGGGCCTCTGGCTAGAGAGAAGAATCACATGTAGTATTATAACAGTGGGTTTGTAACCACATTTTTCTTACTAGTATAAGAAAAAAAGGTTGTCGCTCTTTTGACAGTTCTACTTACAGCATCTTGTTGCAGAAGCTAAATCTTCTGAAATCTTAGTAACTAAAGGTGCAGCAAATCTATATATAATTTCTTCAGGTTTCTACAGATTAACTTTCATATAATGTGGGTCCACAAAACAGGTGTGATCTAACCACAAAGAAATTATGGGAAAGACTTCAGTGAAAGATTGAATTTGGAGCCAACCAACCAGTAGCTATCTCAGCTCTTTCTTTCATCAAATATGGTTATTTTTGAAACAAAACCACTGTTAGTCAAATCTTTCTATCATAACTCTAGGCAATTTCATTGACTAGATTTCGCGTTATCTTTCCCTGTAGGAACACTCTGTGTAAACAATTTATTAGATGTAACCGGTGCAAAAGTGTAGGTATAGAAACTTATTCCTGCTCACACTAGAAACTTGAGCAGAAATAATATTACAGCACCAAGCAATAATACTTAAGAACATTAAAGATGCCATTAAACAGAATCAGGCGGCACCTGCTAATTGAAACTTACACAGAGAAAGAAAAAAGGGCTCTGGACTATATGCCATTTTCTTCCGTTCTTTAGATAGTTAATATCTTTATTATCAAGGAATACTGTGATTCACCTGAGGGCAGTACAGAACTAGAAGCGATGTTTCCTGATAAAACATTTTCATGTAAAAAGTGCTAAGATAATAAATATTTTCACATGCAAAAGGATAACATTATACTGGTGTCCTGTGGGACAAATTTTAAAAAGACCTTGGGCAAATAATGTCACTTGTTTGGTCATCATTTATATCTTCAAATTTTTATTGCCTGATCTGTTAAGAAAACAACTGAAAGCAGGGAATTTTTCTCACTATATGCTTGCATGATAGTACAATATTATATCAAATGGGGTTGGGCCTGTATGTATTACTGAAATGCAATTAAAATTGTAATAAAATCTGAGAGGTCAAATGCAGTTCTGCATGTGGTATGAATCTCTTCATAGTCAATGGAAATAGTCTAGATATGAAATCTGTGCTCACCACTCCCAAAGGATTATCAGATTTTTAAATCCGGTCAGTTGAAAAGAATAAACTTAGATGACTTCAAGTACCATTTCTCTCCATGAATCACCTAGATAGTTTTTTGTGATGATGGTAAGTTTTTCCTTCGCCTGTTGCCACGTGAATACCACCTACAAAAAAAACCTGTTTGCCATTCAGTGGAAAAATCCTTTCCCTGCTTCTACTCTTGCACTAATTCTAGGCTTTGAGTTGTAAAAGCAGCAAACTACAGTTCATGAAAGCAGGGTGATCTTTAAGGAGAGGTCCTCATTGGGTGTTGCACTTTTCTTCATTAGTTTATGCCTGCTTCTTCTGTCTTCAGTGGAAAAGTTTCAAAAGTTTTAAAAGAATTCAATGAAAGTAGCAGTGCAATCCAATAAAGAACTACCTTTTAATTGTTTTTAAAAACCTTCATCAAAGAAACAAGTAGTAGTTAATTATATCAGGTTTGAAAATGGTGCATTAGTGATAGTTGACAAGTTTGATTTTTTTTCTTTTACCCTTCCTGACCTTATTGTGACAAAGAAAATCTTTTAACATTGAGGGTCCCCTTCAGGCACCCATTTCAGGACACAAATGTGTTTTGTCTTTTATGAACTCTCAATTTTATTGGTAACTCAGTA
Organism: Burhinus oedicnemus; assembly: GCA_008921705.1. NCBI lineage: Eukaryota > Metazoa > Chordata > Aves > Charadriiformes > Burhinidae > Burhinus > Burhinus oedicnemus. Next base: position 632,374 of record VFFE01009105.1, read on the forward strand.
ATTTATATGTACAGTTGCATCCTTGTTACAATCAGATCTAAGCTGTAAGTGGTATCTGGTATGCAGACTATATAAAATGGCAATGGAAAGATGATTTCAGAGTAAAGAATGACGGTATTAGATTATGTAATGCAGTTTTAAGTAGAGCTGAATGAGATGATGAATCCTATGTCACTGATTAAATATTAGACATTATTGGGATATGTGTTTATCCATGAATTTCTGTGGAACGTAGGGAATCAGACTGACTGGGAGTCCAGAAGTGCAGGAATCGCAGCAGAGACATGTGCATGGTGAGCCCTCCTGCCGCACAGTGACAGATGAGGAAATCCTGGGGAACCTCTCTCTGACTCACTTCACTAAAAAACTATGCTGTGGTCTTGCAAACCGTAGTCCTCGTCTGACCCTGTGGAAAGTAAACTGAGTTTTCTACTAAGCTTTTTAACTTTCATGATTATGCCAGTCATTTTCACCTAAAAGCTTCTTTAGAGTGTTTGAGAAGATTAACATGGTACAGAAACACTCTTGCATCTGCTATTTGACATTTGCTTTGCTTTTTAATTTACACTATTTCACATGTCATCTTCTCCCTACATCACCCTTTTCTCTACTGACCCTAAGACCTTGTCTGCTTACCTTGAGATAAATCTTTTTCTCACTTATCTGCTTATGTTTATGAATTGTTGCATGTTAAATCTCAGCAGTGTATTTACAAAATGAAATTATTTAGCATATACCTCTGGTGGATAAAACATTAATTGAAAGCTGTAATAGTGATAGCTTTTCTGTTCTGAAGTTTAATCAAATTGCTTCCTGTACCTGAAAAATGCAGAGGTATCTTCTCAAAAGTTTCATGAATAAAAAAATCAGCATAAATTAGAAAAAAGTGGGTAGATCAGTGTCCTGGTTTGAGGTAAAACAGGACCAATTTTGTTCAGTAACTTTTCTTTTTAGCTAGGCCTCTTCATTATGAATGAAGAGGGCCAATTTGGCCCAAACCACGACAATCATGTACATTTCATAGGCCCTGATTATAGTGCCTTAGGTTTCTTTTTGTTTTCTGTGGAAATACTACAGAAGAATTTGAAATAAAAATTTAATTTAAATATTCTATCCATTTTTGAAGGTGGTATGAGTCATTTTATAGAGAAAAGAAAATACTGTTACAGAAAGGATAAATCATCTTTTTATCACTTTAGTACACAGTTAATATATTGCAGTAGTACAGTTTTTATCCATCTCACTCTTTTGCTTTTAATATGTCTCCTCACAATATTTATTTTGGTTGTGTCATCTTTGTGTATTAAAAGAGGTTGGTTTATCTATGTGATGTATCTTTTTTGAGGTTTTGATTAAAGTTTTGGGGAGGAGGTTGTGTATCATCATTTGTATATATGTTGAATTTGATGTATTTAAGTCTAGTCAGGAAAAACAGGGGGTTTCCCCTCCTCTTTTGCCCTTATCTCTTTCTTCTCCATGGTCTTTTTGAAGCTTTCTTTTTTTTTTTTTTAACCTTACCCAAATTGTCTTCTTATGGTTTAATTTTGCTGGATAATGATCGGTCTGTCTATTTCCTGTTCATGTACCAGCGGAATCAGTTGTGCCACAAGCAGCTCCACAAATGCTTGTGCAGTTGTCATTGCAGAACCAGCAGAGGGAGAGAGCAAGAACATCTGATTGTTTTTCTGATTTTTCTATCTGTCCTATGTAAACACTGATATTTTTATTAAAGGAATAATTTATTGACTTCCCTTTAAAGCAGAAAAATGACAGGGTTTGTAAGAACCAATCTTTTTGTTTTGTTTTATCATTAATACATCTCAAGTTCTAATTTCTCACTCAGTCCTTTGGATCCAAGGTTATACTTGGGCATTGTTGAAGAAAAGTAAAATATCTGAAACATAGCAGTCATTGACATAAATGCAAGCGTTCATATTCTACATCAAGATGCCTATATATAGTCTCACACATGCGTTCAATAAATAGAAATCCAGCTAACTGTATAATAAATGCATAGACTCTGTCCAGAATGACAGTCGTATTTAGTTAGATGAGCATGTTGGTTATCAAACCGATGATGCCTAGATGTGTTTTCTTACTCTAATTGATATTTTAGGTAATAACAAAGCTTTTAACAGTACATCAATAATATTCTTTGAAATGCCAGGGAAAATCAGCTTTAATAGATATTGAGACTTAAAACTGTCAGTTAACTGTGTAATAAATTTCTATGAATTATTTGAATATATTAATTTCTATATTTCTGTTACTGCTGGCTTGCACTCTTCCTACTGTCTACCTGAATTATCACTTCAGCATTACTCTGGAATTGTGCTACTACTGTGGGCTAAGCTAAAATTGGCAGTGTTAGAGGGGGAATGGTTATTTTTCCATTAGTAATCTATACGTTATATATAGTCAGCTCTCAAATTTATTTCATTGCTCTTGAAAATATGTCTTGGACAAAAATATAGCTTATAAAAATATAGCATTGATAACTACTGGGTGATTTGAGAGAGAGAAAGTTAAATCCATTGGTCTTGGCATATTTTGTCCTAAGGTCTCAGAGATCCGTTCTGGTCTAATTTTTGTGAAATGGAGAAACATGACACAAAAAAACCCATATCCATGCTTTTTATGAATTCAATAATCTCATAGATTGTTTTATTTTCGTGGGGGAAAAAAACCCTTGGCCTTATGCCAAGTTGATGACATGCCTTAACTGTTAATACATCTGACCATGGAAAGTAACAAGATGATCTTAGTTGTACTAACTTGAATTTGCTATAGCCTGAGGGCATGTACTCAAACTGTGGTTTAGTAAGTGTGTGATAACAAGGTTAAGTCATGATATATGGTCCCAGAGATGTGCAGGGACTGATATGGGAGTTAGATGGTATGTCATAAAATGCTGTAGCATTGCCCTGATTTTCTATAGGTAGATTCAATGTATTGTCTGAGTTCTTATTTATATTGCCTACATCTGCTGTTACTAATGACTAACTTAAAATCTGTTTGAAACCAATAGAATTCAGGACAGCTTTATGTATGATCTTCAAATCATATGAGTATTATTTAATTTATTTTAATATTTCAGCATGCAAAGTAAAGTCAGATTTAAAGTAAGTGTGTTTTTCTGGTTTGTCTAACTAGACTGAAGAAAGTTTGAATACATGCACTTTTTTATTTTACGTGACATTACAAAAAATATTGTGCACGCAGGAACTATTGCCAACATTTGGGGATGAACTGCTGAGGAGCATTCTGGAAAGCTGCTTACGTACCTCTCTCAAACGAATGTGAGTCTGATCTCAAGTACCTTCCAAGAATATCTAGAGCATACACTGGTTTAATATTTAGTTTATGAGAATAATGAAGAAGTCTGCATCATATTGTATCATCTATTTTGAGAAGATCTCTGTGATTTTTCTTAAGGAGAAATTTTGAACATCAGTGATATTTCAATTTGAAAAGTTATTGTTCTTGTCTAAGGAAAATGAAGACAACCAAACCTGTTGGTTCTGCTGTTGCCATTCTGGACAAGATACTTCCGAAATACAATTTGGTCAAAGAATCAAAGGTAAAAAATAAATCTTGAACTAATAAATCATTGAAATAAGCCATTGAAATTAAGAAATTAATTATTGCATTAAATAATTTTTGGGAAGAAAAGAAATTTCATAAAATGTATGATGTCTCACCTAGATTCAGTTCAACCCATTAAAAATATTGAGAGCCATATTCCTGAGTTTCTGAGGTTTTATTATTTAATCACAGAGTTAATACAAATCTTTGTGTTGTTAAACACAGCTGCTGTTCTTCGGATATACTCAGGACCTTGCTAATTTTTGGTTATTTTAAAATGTCGTTCCAGACACAAACAGATGCAATGACATAAGTATGTCTAGAGAGTCTGTAACATTATTTACTCTACCAACTTACTGCAAAGATGTACCTTACTGTTAATGAGGATGATTTATCTCTTCAGGAACATACTGCATGAATAGTACTTTACAACGTAGGTTACTATAGTAACACTTCTGTAGTTTTATGCTCATATTCCAGTACATCTTACTTTATTTTTCAAGTACTCTTTGTGAACAATTTTAAATTAGCTTATCGCTTGAAAACATTTGTGGAAGACTTTTTTACCTCAATATTATTTAATATGGTTGTTATGGCAACAATATATTTCTCTTGATATTTCACCTATGAAAAGACAGTGGCTGTAACTCAAGCAAATAAGGAGGAAAGAAAAATGTTCATTTACTTTTATTTCTGCACATATGGCTCCACATAACAACAGTGCGTTTAGCATGAAGTATAAAAAGGGTTTGGGCTATGCCTTCCTCCTGTTAGGCTTTACACTGACACATGCAAAATCTTGATCGATAAGATGGATTAACGTACATGATGATGTTGCTGTTACAGGTTTTGTGGTGAGATAATTAGCTGATATGAGGTACTTTGAGACAAAATAGTGTAATGAAGAGCAAGGTATTTTGCAAACGCTATTGTGAAGTATATTAGCAAAGGTGCAAGGAGGAGCAGGGCTGAAATTAAAACGGAGCAGCATTGTGCTGTGGTCTTAGCAGTCTTACTGGCTTGGCTGGCACTCTGGAAAGCTATGTCAGGAAAGAGTCTGCCTGCAAGATTTTTCTCATCTAGCTATATACTGTAGACAAGTAAATAGTGCAAGAAGTATTGTCACCTTAATTTTGCAGGTGGAAGACAAGTGTCCCTTATTTTGATCCTTTCTTGGTAGGAAGAAGAGCCTAAATAGAGGACTATGAGGTGGCAGAATCTCACAGTCTCTTGCATGGGTCTCTAGCTCCTTACAAAAGTTCATATGGGGTTCATGGGATCCACCTGTCAGAAAAGGGGAAAGAGAACGTCTTTGGTCAGAGCCTTTCCAAGCTCATGAAGAGGGCTTTAAGCTAGAGTTGCTGGGGGAGGGGAATCTCAACCCATCCCACTCCTACCAATGTGATGCCCATACCAGTAATAAATGCCCAAAAACTGCAGAAGGGTTGCAGGTCAGCAGGAGAGCACCTGGAGTGCAGCATAAAGGAAAACTAGTCACTCCAGCCAGTAAGTTAGCTTTATCAGAGGCCCACCTTAAATGCCTCTATGCAAATGCATGTAGCATGGGGAACAAACAAGAGGAGTTAGAGACTTGCTCGCGCCTGCAAGGCTATGATCTTACTGGCATCACGGAGACGTGGTAGGATGGCTCCTATGACTGGAGTGTTGGAATAGAAGGATACAGACCCTTCAGGAAGGACAGACAGGGGAGACGAGGAGGGGGTGTCGCCCTTTATGACAAGGACCAGCTGGAAGGCATGGAGCTCTGCCTGGGGATGGATGAGGAGCCAACGGAGAGCTTATGGGTCAGGATTAAAGGGAGGGCAGAGACAGGTGACATTGTAGTGGGGGGTCTGCTACAGGCCACCTGACCAGGATGACCAAGCGAATGAGGCCCTCTATAGGCAGATAGGAGCTGCCTCACGTTCACAAGCCCTGGTCCTCATGGGGGACTTCAGCCATCCCAATATCTGTTGGAGACACAACACAGCAGGGCATAAGCAACCCAGGAACTTCCTGGAATGCGTCGATGATAACTTCCTTCTTCAAGTGATAGAGGAGCCAATGAGGAGAGGTGCCATGCTAGACCTTGTTCTTACCAACAAGGAGGGGCTGGTGGGGAAAGTTGTGCTCAAGAGCAGCCTTGGCTGCAGTGACAGTGAGATGGTGGAGTTCAAGACCCTTAGGGCGATGATGAAGGGCACACAGTAAGCTCAATACCCTGGACTTCAGTAGAGCAGGCTTTGGCCTCCTCGCAGATCTGCTTGGTAGAGTACTATGGGATAAAGCCCTAGAGGGAAGAAAAGCCCAAGAAACCTGGCTAATATTCAAGTACGACCTCCTCCAAGCTCAGGAGCGATGCATCCCAACAAAGAGGAAGTCAGGCAAAAACACCAGGAGGCCTGCATGGTTGAACAAGGAGATCCTGGACAATCTCAAACAGAAGAATGAAGCCAGGAAAGGTAGCCTGGGAGGAATACATAGAAATTGTCTGAGCAGCCAGGGATCAGGTTAGGAAAGCTAAAGCCCAGATAGAATAAAATCTGGCCAGGGACGTTGAGGGTAACAAGAAAAGCTTGTATAGGTATGTAAGTGACAAAAGGAAAGCTAGGGAAAACGTGGTCCCACTCAGGAAGGAAACAGGAGACCTGGTCATCTGGGACATGGACAAGGCTGAGGTACTTAATGACTTCTTTGCCTCAGTCTTCACTGGTAAAGGCTCTAACCACACTGCCCAAGTCGCAGAAGGTAAAGCCAGGGAGTGGGAGAATGAGGTACCACCCACTGTAGGAGAAGACCAGGTCTGAGACCATCTAAGGAACCTGAAGGTGCACAAGTCTATGGGACCTGATGAGATTCATCTGTGGGTCCTGAGGAAACTGGCAGATAGAGTTGCCAAGCCACTATCAAACATATTTGAGAAGTTGTGGCAGTCCGGTGAAGTTCCCGCTGACTGGAAAAGGGGAAACAAAACCACCATTTTTAAAAAGGATAAAAAAGGAAGACCCAGGGAACTACAGGCCGGTCAGTCTCACCTCTGTGCCTGGCAAGATCATGGAGCAGATCCTCCTGGAAACTATACAAAGGCACATGGAAAATAAGGAGGTGATCGGTGACAGCCAGCATGGCTTCACTAAAGGCTAATCGTGCCTGACAAATTTGGTGGTCTTCTACAATGGCGTTACAGCATTGGTGGCTAAGGGAAGAGCAACGGACGTCATCTACCTGGACCTGTGCAAGGCATTTGACAGTGTCCTGCATGACATCCTTGTCTCCAAGTTGGATTTGATGGATGGACCACTGGGTGGATAAGGAACTGGCTGGACGGTCACACCCAAAGGGTTGCGGCCAATGGCTCAATGTCCAAGTTGCAAGCAGTGACGAGTGATATTCCTCAGGGGTCTGTACTGGGACCAGTATTATTTAGCATCTTTGTTGGTGACATGGATGTTGGGATTGAGTGCACCCTCGACAAGTTTGCCAATGATACCAAGCTGTGTGGAGCAGTTGATGTGCTGGAGGGAAGGGATGGCATTGAGAGGGACCTGGACAGGCTTGAGCAGTGAGCCCATGCCAACCTCATGAAGTTCAACAAGGCCAAGTGCAAGGTCCTGCATGTGGGTCAGGGCAATCCCAAACACAAATACAGGCTAGGTGGAGAATGGATGGAGAGCAGCCCTGAGGAGAAAGACTTGGGCGTGTGGGTGGATGAGAATTTCAACATGAGCCAGCAATGTGCGCTCGCAGCCCAGAAGGCCAACCGTATCCTGGGCTGCATCAAAAGAATCATGGCCAGCAGGTCAAGGGAAGTGATTCTGCCCCTCTACTCTGCTCTCATGAGACCCCACCTGGACTACTGCATCCAGCTCTGGAGCCTCCAAAATAAGAAGGACATGGACCCGTTGGAGCGGGTCCAGAGGAGGGCCACAAAGATGATCAGAGGGTTAGAGCACCTCTGCTATGAGGACAGGCTGAGAGAGTTGGGGTTGTTCAGCCTGGAGAAGAGAAGGCTTCAGGGAGACCTATTAGCAGCCTTCCAGTATCTGAAAAGAGCCTACAAGAAAGCTGGAGAGGGTCTTTTTATCAGGGAGTGTAGTGATAGGACAAGAGGTAACAGTTTTAAACTGGAAGAAGGTAGATTTAGAGTAGATATTAGGAAGAAGTTTTTCACTATGAGGGTGGTGAGACACTAGACCGGGTTGCCCAGAGAAGTTGTGGATGCGCCATCCCTGGAAGTGTTCAAGGCCAGGTTGGATGGGGCTTTGAGCAACCTGGTTTAGTGGAAGGTGTCCCTGGCCATGGCAGGGGGGTTGGAACTAGATGATCTTTAAGGTTCCTTCCAATTTTAACTATACTATGATTCTATATTTAAAACCTTTTGGCAGGACAAAATGAGGGAAATTACTATGTCAAAGCAAATTCTTGGTGCATCATATCTGTTTACCAGGCAACAGTGTCTATATATACAAGCCTCCATTCAGTTGATTGAAATATAATTAGATCCTGGGATTAAAATGAATAATTTGTATTTGAGAATACAAGAGTAACTATATGGATACAAATCTTTTGTCCTTAGATTAATGCAAATATGGAACTGTTTGTGTTGGTATGGAAATTTAGCTTATACTTTTTAAATAACAGATGTTTCAAATAATTTCATAACTGATACTTACGTTGGTCAACTTCAAATGCATGGTTCAAATCAGAATTACTATTACAATAAAAGTATTGATTAATGCCCCTTCATAGTTTAAGAAATAGTGTTACAGCATAAAGTCATATTAGGCAGAATTTAGATTACCTGTTTTGGGTAATGACTAAGCATTTTCTGTGTTTATCAGCAGTTACATGTTCTTTAATTAAAATTAACAGAACAGCAATAGTAAGAACAACATAGTATTTCTTAGACTGCGAGGTATAATAAAATGTTGCAATTCTTATTTCTAATGTATATCAGAGTATTACAAACTAAGCTTTTGGATCCCTTACCGTGAGAATTAATCGTTACTAGTTAATTGAATTTGTGATCTGACAAAGCCCTATCTTCACCATCAAACAGTCTCTAAACGAATACTGAACGTCTGCTAAAATGTAACTTCTTATACTAGTAAATGGCACAACAGTCTATTCCCTCTGTCTATGCTGAGCAAAGTGGTTATTGAAACTTGCAATAATTCAAGTTTTATAAGACTGTACAAAGAATCTTTTTTTTATTTTATTATATTATTTATATAAATTTTATATACATTTATATACATTTTATATAAAACTAAGAAGATGCCTAGGAAGCAGAAGCAGTAACAGATAGCTGTATGTAAGATAAGGCAAAAGTGGTGTAGTAAAAGTTGATTACTGCAAAAACAGTTACTGGTTTGTATTGTTTCTAAATGGGCTGTGAATTATGTATTTATCTATTGTGAAAATAAGTTCAAAATTGAGTAACTCAGTAAGCAAAACAATTCAGGATAAATAATTCACGGACAGATCTAGAGTTAGTATGAATTCATGCAAGCTGTGATGTCACCTGAGGAGCAGCCCCATGAATCTTTGCTAATGAGATAAGCTTGCAAGTGTTCCTGAATGCATTGCTTTGGGTCTTCATAAATGAGTAATTTTGTGTAAACCTTCCCCCAGTTTTGGTGCTCCAAAAGTAAATACTTAAGTATTGGGAATATTTTTGGAAAATGGATTAGCACTTTTAAAAAGAAAATATGTACTCTAAGATATACTTCTAGTTTATGATTTTTCAAGAATATGCTACTGTTTTCTGATAATGAGATGCATACATTGAAAATCTGCCTGTGACGTGTCCAACAGGCAAGAGAGAGATTTTAAAGAAGGTAGAAAGCACTTAGGCCTCACTTCTGCATAATACTCACTTGTTTATCTATAAAACTGTGCATTTAATTATATTCTTCCATCAGGAAAAAGGTGTACTAGCCTCTAGAAGCAAGCACAAGTATCTTGGAAAAGTCCTGGTGTTAATTTTAGTGAAACTACATTTGAGGATGTATTATCAAAATGCTAATGTCTATCTCTGTTCAGATTTAAAGGTATGCAGCAAAGTGGACAAACACTTCAACTGTACCTGTTTGGAAGTTGAAGCTTCTGCTTTATTTTGAAAGAATAATAAGCAACGAAAACATTGCATTGATTGTTTTCTGGTTTTGCTGAGCAAATAGGCTTTTTAGCTTTGGAGAGATTATTTTTTTTCCCCTCCTTTGTATTCTAACGCTTCTGTTAAACTGGGCTCACTGTGCAGGTCCCAGGCTACAGCCAAGTCCGTATTACTCAATGTCAATCAGTTAGAACCAAGAGGTCACTTGTAGATCATTCTGGGATCCTCATCTCTTTTAAATTCAAACCACTCATCTTCACTGTTCCTTGTAGGAAAAGAATAGAAAATAGTGGATTTTACCATGAACTCTTTTTATGCCTGAACTAGAGGATGTGGCTTCAGTTTGTCTGAAATATTTCCTGGATATTGACTGTTGTGAAGTCTAGAACCCGGCTGACTACTCAGTTATAGTTGGCTTCTTAGACCAGTTTTACAATCGATGTTGAAGATTTCTCTCAAAAGCAAGGTCTCGTTAAATCAGTATATCTGTATAAGCTGTGTGGACTCCCTGAGTTTGAGTGAGTGGACCAAAACTTGACACTTTGATGCAGAGGATTCCTGCTAGAAATGTTATTCTTTCATGTGTGGCTTTCATTATATTTCAGTAAATGTCTGACTTCTAATGAAGTATGTTATAATATATGTTCACTTTTGATATTCTGGGAAAAAGCCCCACTTTTTCATAGAGATAATTTAAATGTTTAAAGTGCAGCATAATAAGCATTTGTATGGCAAACCTTTTTCATGGGGATTTGTCATACCAAATATTTAATTAAATTGAGGTGAAATAGTGTTATTCATGCAAACTGGTTTTGTTAGAATAATTAAACTGCTTCAAAAAGATTCCTCTGCACTTTCTTTCCACATCAAGTACAGATTTATATGGGAGCCCTTCAGCAAAGAGTGGGTTCAATTTCTAGAGGTCACTAATAACATGACTTTGTCCCCTATCCTGGAAGGTGGAAAAACTAATTTAAACTGTGGAAGTGCTCAATGAATGGCAGTTACTGATGATGGTTTGTTTAAAGGACTGAAAAAGAGAAAGAGAAGATAAATAGGATAACATAGGAAAAGGAACTGTGCTTTCCTAAATACAAAGATAATGCCAAGTCTTCCTCTCTGACTTCATTTTGAGAGACGGCTAAGCAACTGGCTGCTTGCTACCTTCCCCCGTAATATTTCATTTAAAGATTAGCACCTTCAAGCTCCAAGGCTGTATCACTTCTTTTGCTGGGCAGCGAGACATCATGTAAGCTGAAGCTGACTGTGGTGTGAACTGCTGTCATTCCACCAGCCATTTCTGTTCTTAAGTGACTTCTGCTCTTTAGCAGCAGTACTGCAGCAAACAGCACTACATGTACCCCTGCTGCCCAAAGGAGATTTTATAAATAGTCTCCTCTTTAAGGTTTCAAGCTACTATTGCTTTAACGGAGTGCTTACCCCAGACGTACTTCAGTTGCCTTGCCAGGCTCTCACAGTGCTTAATTTCCTTCCCTTTTTGACACAACTGTTTCTTAACAGCAATATGGCAAAATATATGCACAAGGTACGTGTGTTTCAGGTTTCCCTCTTATCTTCTCTTGTTTTCTAATTCTGTGAGGATCTGGCATTCCTTTCCAGCTCTCTGGCTGGGGGACCTAGTAAGCAGGTTGGCATGTATTTCAGTGACAGAGGGAAGCACTAGTTTATGCAGTGGAGATATAATTGATTCCACAATATTATCTTCTGAAAGAGAAAGCCTAGTGATTTAAAAAGATGACTTTACATTACTGTAGGAAAGGCTACAAGTACTGTTCCGTATAAAGTAAAAAACGTTTGTTCCTACAAAATGTCATTCAGCAGTGGACACAAGCTTATTTTGTAGATCTGAAAAGTCTGGATAAATATTTTTTCAGTTCAGATAAAAAAAAAGGAAAAAAAAAAAAGAATTTTCTCTGAACCACCACTGAATATTCCTCAATCAAATTCATGCAATATATAACCTTACTGGTTATTTCCAAACACAATGTTGTAAATGTGTCTCTGCATGTCAGAATATTAAGATGTGAGATGTCTTTGGGCTTTAGGTAACTTAAACATTAAATGCATACACCACAGAATAAAAAGACATTGCCTTTAACTGACTAAGAAAAAGTGAAAATCTATTGTGTTTTGTTCTGGTTCCTGCCAGAAAGGACTATGCCAGTTGACAGCCTAATCACCAACTACATATCCCCCTTACCTGCCCTGCCTGTCTGATTGTGAGCTCATGTGGGCACATGTTCACTAAATCAGTCCACTGATCTGTCTGACATCAGGAGGGGGGATTACAGCTGCCCATTAGGAAGGTAGCCCACAATTAGATTGGATTAAATTTAGTGTGAAGCTGCACTCTTGGTCTGTGTTATAGCAATGTATTCTGCCTCAACAAGCAGAATAATTTGCTTGACACTGCGATAAATGAAATTTACAGGTGCTGATCTGTAGGTAAAACTTAATGGTCATTAAGGTTTTGTGTTAGGTGCAAATTTAATCCAATTTGGGTGCATATAGCATGTTGGAGATAAATACAAAAGCCTCCTAACGAATTAGATACTGTCAAATTGTCACAACACTGACTTTGCTGTTAAAGTATGTATTAAGATATGAGGAAAAATGTTTCACGTATGAAAAATCTAGCTCTGTATTCAGAGCTCTGCGCAGAACTGATGTAAAGTATCAGCTAGTGGGGCTGCAAAGGCAAGCAAAGAAGAAAAAGCACCTTTTGAAGTAGTGCGTTGGTTATCTGGAGTCATTATGGCTCATTTTGTCATTCCTTTACTTTTCAGAACAGTTAAGACTTCTGGGGTTTTGGCAGATGGCGTTGGTGAAAATAAAACTACCTCCATGTTTGTGTATATGACTGTATTGCATCCAGTTTTATCATTAAAGAGTAAATTATTTTCCTGGAAAACCATATGTCAGTCAGCTGTGAGAGAAACTATTATGTAAATCTTGAAAAGATTTTGTTTATAAAACAACATATTCATGTACAGGGATTGAAACTCAACAAGAAAAAAAAACCAGCTGTGAAGAGCATGGAAAATTCTGAACTCGGCACGTATTGGCAGTTTAAGTTTGAACAGATGTGCATCCAAAAAGCATGGACGCTTGTCAGCCTTTAAGAGTGGTGTTTTTAAAATTAGTCTGTAAGTCTTGCATGAACATGTTTTTAGTACCTTTGCTTATGGTCAGAAGAGAAAATAATACTGGCTCCGTCCTAAGAACTATGATTCAGAAGCAGACAGACATTACAGGAGTGTAAATTCAGTGCAGTGGTAAAATATGTCATGACTTTTTCCTTTATTTGTTTTTCTGGTTGTTTTTTTTTTTTCCTGAACAAGTTTGTTGTCTTACTGTGCACAAGCTTGTTTCTACAGCAGGGAAGAGAGCAGTGAGGCAGCTCTGGAGTTGCTTCACCATCTGTTTCTCAGGTCTTTGTTCAAAATCCCTGATCGGAAGCTCATAAACAATGTTGTCTTCTGGACGCAGGTGAGGATATTGAGGCCTTTCCTATTATGTCACTATTGCTTTGCACTACTAACGTGTTTGCCATTTTTGTTGGTGAATTATTCCTCAGCAGAAGAAGAAAATCACCAGCACAAACTGCAAAAGAAAGAATAAGAGTTGCTTGAAGTCTGAATAAAAAACTAGTTTATGTATGTTTGGTTTAAATTCCTACTAAGGTCAGTTCTGTCATATTTTATGTTTGATGAAGAAAAGGGCTTGGACTTGTTAAATACATTATTTACATTTAACCTGTTTGGCCAGCCTCAAAAAAATCATGAGTGACTCACTGACAAGTAAAAATTTTAAAACTTTCTCTTTGAATATAATGTGTCAACTTTATTGCTTGCCTTACACTTTTAGAAATTTCTTTAGGAGGTCTTTCATATCTTCAGGCTTTTCTTTTTCACAGCTTGGGATAATCCCTTGTATGTAATGGAAGCTGAGACTCAAATTATTGTTTGGTCTAAGGAAAAAATATACCTGGTAAAATCATGACTTTCTAATCTGGCATTAGTTCAACACAGAAGATAGAATTTGCTACTAATTCTAGCTCACAGTTCATTTTTTCTTTGGTTCAAAATAAAATATGATGTATTTAGCTTCCATGGCTCATTCTACATCCTTTTCTAACAATTGTGCTTGTGCTATGTACATTTAATACTTCTGCTGAAGATTTTTTAGAAGTCTTTGCTGGATTGTACACCATCTGTAAGGAGGTATATAAGCACAGGAGGCTGATGCTGCAGTTCAAAACATGAAGAAGATGAAAGTAAACAAAATCATGCCAAAAGAGAATCCATGGTTGGATAGTCTGAAGCAGAATAGAAGTGTTCAAAGGCAACGATGATGTGAACCTATAGAGACTCTTCCCAGTTGCTGTTGATTACATATGGTATGATTTTGTGGAAAATTTTTCAGTAATCTGTTGCAGCGTTCTGATGTCTTTGTAACACTGATTATCAAAACATGGGAAGGACGGTAGAGCTGCCTTAAAAGGGTTAGAGACATCCTTCTGTGCACAATGCTCATGATTACGAAAAGATATGTTTTCTTTTTCAGCAAGTAGTTTTCTACTTACAAACCTGCATTGCATAAGGAATAATGAAATGTAGGATGTACGTCTGTTCTGTCCTGCTTTGGTTTTGCTTGAGTCTAAGTTATGTTTATTAGATTCTTACTCTGTGACTTGAGAACAGAGGCATAAATTGAGCTGACCATATTATCCTTTGAAATCCTGTGAAAGGAGATGTAAAATAAATGCAGGTGTCATTGGCACAGCAAGAGATATTAGAGATGAAAAGCTGGCATCCTTTATACAATGCTGAATGCCATGGAAATAATCAGTTTGCCTGATAAAGTTTATAAGCAAGAGAGGAAATTAAACACAAACTTATTCAGCATGATGGACCTTTCTCAACATCACAGGTTCCTGGGTATGTTGACAGGAGATATTTAGCAAAATAAACTAGTAAACAAGTAGCACAGAAATATAAATGCTTTTGAAGGTGTATATGCTTAATTTTGGGGTGCAAGAGGGTGAGAAGAATCTCTGGCAAACAGACAAAATCACAGAATCATGGAATGGTTCAGGTTGGAAGGGACCTGTAAAGATCATCTAGTTCCAACCCCCCTGCCATGGCCAGGGACACCTCCCACTAGACCAGGTTGCTCAAAGCCCCATCCAACCTGGCCTTGAACACTTCCAGGGATGGCGCATCCACAACTTCTCTGGGCAACCTGGTCCAGTGTCTCACCACCCTCACAGTGAAAAACTTCTTCCTAATATTTAATCTAAATCTACCTTGTTCCAGTTTGAAGCCATTACCCCTCCTCCTATTGCTACACTCCCTGATAAAAAGTCCGTCCTCATCTTTCCTGTAGACCCCCTTTAAAGTGCTGGAAGGCTGCTATAAGGTGTCCCTGGAGCCTTCTCTTCTCCAGGCTGAACAACCCCAACTCTCTCAGCCTGTCCTCATAGCAGAGGTGCTCCAGCCGTCTGATCATCTTTGTGGCCCTCCTCTGGACTCATTCCAACAGGTCTGTGTCCTTCTTATGTTGGGGGCCCCCACAGCTGGACACAGTAGTCCAGGTGGGGTCTCATGAGAGCAGAGTAGAGGGGCAGAATCACCTCCCTCGACCTGCTGGCCACGCTTCTTTTGATGCAGCCCAGGATGTGATTGGCTTTCAGGGCTTGCAAGCGCACATTGCTGGCTCATCTCGAGCTTCTCCGCTTAGCCTGCATTTGTGCTTGGGATTGCCCTGACCCACATGCAGGACCTTGCACTTGGTCTTGTTGAACTTCATGAGGTTGGCACCAGCCCACTTCTGAAGCCTGTCCAGGTCCCTCTGGATGGCATCCCTTCCCTCCAGCATGTTGACCGCACCACACAGCTTGGTGTTGTCAGCATTCAATTGCAAAATCCATTTGCTGATAAAGATGTTAAACAGCGCTGGTCCCAGTACTGACCCGAAAGGAACATCACTCATCACTTGGATATCAAGCCGTTGATCACAACTCTTTGAGTGCAATCATCCAGCCAATTCCTTATCTACCCAGTGGTCCATCCATCAAATCCACGTCTCTCCAATTTAGAGACAAGGATGTCATGCAGGACACTGTCAAATGCCTTGCACAAGTCCAGGTAGATGACATCCGTTGCTCTTCCCTTAGCCACCAATGCTATCACACCATTGTAGAAGGCCACCAAATTTGTCAGGCACAATTAGCCTTTAGTGAAGCCATGTTGGCTGTCACCGATCACCTCCTTATTTTCCATGTGCCTTTGTACAGTTTCCAGGAGGATCTGCTCCATGATCTTGCCAGGCACAGAGGTGAGACTGACCGGCCTGTAGTTCCCCGGGTCTTCCTTTTTTATCCTTTTTAAAAATGGTGGTTTTGTTTCCCCTTTTCCAGTCAGCGGGAACTTCACCGGACTGCCACAACTTCTCAAATATGTTTGATAGTGGCTTGGCAACTCTATCTGCCAGTTCCCTCAGGACCCACGGATGAATCTCATCAGGTGCCATGGACTTGTGCACCTTCAGGTTCCTTAGATGGTCTCAAACCTGATCTTCTCGTACAGCAGGTGGTACCACTGTATGCTTTATCGTTTGATATATATTGCCTTGAACTATTTAATTCTGTTCTGCTGTAGTATTAAGGTGAGACTGCTTTGCTGTTATTAGCATATGCCAGTTATTTCATTAACTGACTTTGTTAAATGCCTGGAGACATCCTGTGTCACTTAATGAAGTCAAACATGGCTATATAAAGCAAGTGTAGTTAAGAAAAATATTTGCATACTATAATTGTTGGAGAACATTAGAACAAAGCATTCAAAAGAACAGACCCTACTAGTTATTGGTGCAGAGATCTGAATTGCAGCTCTGATGCTGAAGGACTGAGTAGCCTTATGAGAAGTGAGGCAAAAAAGAAATATGATTGGTTTTATAGTCTTCTGCATATGTAACATTCAGCTTTGTTTAATAACTAATATTTTTCAGCTGCCGTTTGTGGATTTAGTTGACTAAGTTCTATGAATATTAGTGAGTCATGCACCTAAATCTACTTAAAATATCTAAGCTTTTATTTACTATTCAGCTATTTAGACTAAAGTCCAGAAAGAACATCAGGGTCACATCCAGATTGGGTTGGTTCAGCTTTCTGTCCTTCCAAGGCAGCTTAAATAAAATTTCCCGTGATTTACTTGAGAACAAACTAATTGATATACTTGCATTCTTACCATGTGTTGTATGCATAATATCAGCAGAACAGAAGCAGAATACACGCACACGTAGCTTACTGACCACGCGCTCACTGCAGATGAACTCTAAACAGATTTTTTTAATTATTTTTTTCCCCTTGCTGATGAATTAAAAATGTTCTTGAAGAGCAGAAATAAGCGTATAGAATTAGGAGAAGTCCCCAGAGCATACAGAAAATGATTTTAAGACTAACTAGCTTATCTTCCTTGTGTAGCAGCTTTTGCCATGTGACTTTCTGTGTAAAGAATTTTCAGAAACTGGTATGGCACAGGTAGCACTTACATAGGGGCCATTCTGTGTAACAAAACAACTACTGTATCAGAGAGAGAACAAGAAACGTGTACAAGCAGAACTGCAAAACTTTATCACCATAATGGAGAATTTGTTGTCACCACAGTTGTTTAATTAACACAAGAGGGAATCCTTGGGAAGATAGACAAATATATCAGTTTAGATATTAATAGTTCTTCCTTACAGTCACAATAATGATTAAAGAAAATTACAGTGATACACTAATGGGCCTCAAAACAGAATATAATGGAACTGGAAGTTAGAAAATTGGGCTTTTTTATGATAAATGATCAAATTTTCTCCAGTTCTTCAGTTTGGCTCAGTTGGAAAGAAGTTAGATTTGACAAACTCTGAATAACTGGAGTCAATCCTCCCTTCTTGCACAAGGCTTCTTAGTTAACTCACTTGAGTGAATTCACGTCAATAAAAAGAATACAAAAACCTATTTGCTCATTAAATCTGAAGCCCTGAAGTGGTCAGGCAGCTGGACTAGATGATCGTTATAGGTCCCTTCCAACTGAACTATTTTATTCCTTCTCTTTAAAAGTCACTAATGACTTAGGTGTTGAACATGGACCCTGCTGGCCTTCTCTACAGGTGCACTTCTCCCAAAGATTAATGATCTTGGATCAGTGATTAAACTACAGCTCAAATGGGAGGGTTTGGTGCTATGTAGAATACACAACTTTGCTTTAAAAAACCCCAAATTTGTGCAAGAAAATCATTGCTCTGGGAATACAGCTTTCCTAACATGGCATTCTGCACAGGCTAAGTTTATGTATCTAAATCTGTATTTGAAAGGGAATGGCTCTTTTGAAAAAGCTATGAAGAAACTGAATTGCTGGGTGGATGATATGAACAAGATAAGGTACTGACAACTCTTCTCATTGTTAATCTTTAAGGATTTTACCTGGGAGAAATTCCTCTTGCTGTTGAGACAACTGATCCCAATACAGCTGTTAGATAACATATGGGAATAATGTTTTCCTACATTTAGCTTTCTCTGACTTCTTGCCCTTGCAGAAAGTGGTGTCAGATAAAAATAATCTTGTAGCAAACAATGTTTAGCCTAGAATTGTTATTGTACAATGTATATACAAATTAACATAACAACTGATAATGGCAGAACCTACTTAGTTGTGCTGAACTACTTCTAGAGAATTTATATTGGGAGCTACGTTTCCACAAACAAGGATAATGTCTGCATCTTAATTTTTACAGCCTTACAGCTGCTCTACACTAGTGCCTTGCAGTTTAAAGTGAATCTCATTGTTCACATTTGCACATTTCTTCCGATAAATTTGAACGGCACATTTGCTTCTCTTCCTGTGATTGAATTGTTGAACACTTCTTAAGTAATTTCTATGTCAGGCCACCTCTTAATTCAGTTTTCACTGCCAACTACCCACTGACAAAGTGGTTCATTTCTATTTGCATTATTGTTTGCTACATATTTTCTGCATTGTTCCCTTATTGTTGGCTGCTTATCTGCTGTGACTGAATCTTGTATCATTTCTCAGCAATCCTCAGTTCTTTCCCAGGTTCTCTATTCTTCAACAAAGTTTATAACAGTAGTGAATAGAATGATGTCATCTTAGGTCACATTCTTTCCTTCATGTTACTATTTTTATACTTGTCCATTGATCCTGTAATCCTGTATTGATCACTTTCATAGGATCTGCCTTTTAAAAAAAAACCTAATACCTTTTGTTGTCTTGTTTTCTCATTTTTAACTTTAGCAGATCCTTTTGTCATTTATTCACGCATTTTCTAAGGGAGAAGTATTTGAATGGAATAAAACTTGAACTAGACATTGCATTGTCCTGCCATCTCCCATCTTCCACAAGGTTACTTTGTTACTTGCTTTTTGTTCTTCACTTCTCACTTCTTTGTTACCTGCCCCTCCTGCCTATATACACATATCTACATTGTAAAGATACCTTTTTTGACCCAGAGCTACATTCAGATCCTGCCTTTTTGTACACAGCATTTCAAAATGCAATCTTTCTTTTTATGTACACTGCTAACTATTTCTGAGTAAGTTGTTTCCTTTCATTTTCACCTGTAACTACCTCTTTCTGGTAATCAGGTTTTATATTCTTCTATCAATAGAAGTAAATTTGTCTTCCTTGTTTGTCATTTTACCATGTCTCCTCTTTGCTCTCCTTGAGATTACTCTGTGTGTCTTTCTCTTTTTCTTCACTTTTCATACACCATTCCTGCTCAGCACAGTCCTGCAGCTCCTTCTTTGTGCTTCCACATGTAATGCACTTGCTGAACTCAATCATGAAGTCATTGTCACTGCTGACCTCAGCAGTGTAGCACAGCTCTTGGTATCCAAAAAGGCCTTCTGAGTCTTGTTTGTGATCTGAGGCAAAATTGAAATTAAACCTTCCTTATGTTTAATGTTTTCTTGACATTATTTGTTGTTAGCCTTTTTTCAGAAGTTATATAGCATGTAAGCTTCAATTTGCCAAATGCCGCTTCTGGCCAGTATGATTGAACTCTGGCAAATATTTGTCTAATTTACAGCTTTGCTGTATTCAGCAGAGTTGAATAGAACATTTCTGGCACAGAGATGAAACTTCTGGTATATTCATACGTTCTCCAACAAGTTACAGGTTGTTAACTGAGGTACATTAACCTATCCCATATGTGTGCTCCTTGCTCATTGCCAATACGAAATAAATTGGATTTACTTAAAGCATCAAGAACAAGCTGTGGCAATGATCACAAGAACTTTCAACAGCAGGAGCTAAATCTCTCACCACCTTTGAAGTTAACCCTGCTTTGAGACAAGGCTGTGCTAGATGTTTAACAAGGCTGCGCTAGGTACTCGACAACTTTTTTGTCTCAGTCTTTGCTGGCAAAGACTCTAACCACACTGCCCAAGTCGCAGAAGGTAAAGCCAGGGAGTGGGAGAATGAGGTACCACCCACTGTAGGAGAAGACCAGGTCTGAGACCATCTAAGGAACCTGAAGGTGCACAAGTCCATGGGACCTGATGAGATTCATCCGTGGGTCCTGAGGAAACTGGCAGATGGAGTTGCCAAGCCACTATCAAACATATCTGAGAAGTTGTGGCAGTCCGGTGAAGTTCCCGCTGACTGGAAAAGGGGAAACAAAACCACCAACTCAAAGAGTTGCAGTCAACGGCTTGATGTCCAAGTTGCAAGCAGTGACAAGTGATATTCCTCAGGGGCCTGTACTGGGACCAGTATTATTTAGCATCTTTGTTGGTGACATGGATGTTGGGATTGAGTGCACCCTCAGCAAGTTTGCCAATGATACCAAGCTGTGTGGAGCAGTTGATGTGCTGGAGGGAAGGGATGGCATTGAGAGGGACCTGGACAGGCTTGAGCAGTGAGCCCATGCCAACCTCATGAAGTTCAACAAGGCCAAGTGCAAGGTCCTGCATGTGGGTCAGGGCAATCCCAAACACAAATACAGGCTAGGTGGAGAATGGATGGAGAGCAGCCCTGAGGAGAAAGACTTGGGCGTGTGGGTGGATGAGAATTTCAACATGAGCCAGCAATGTGCGCTCGCAGCTCAGAAGGCCAACCGTATCCTGGGCTGCATCAAAAGAATCATGGCCAGCAGGTCGAGGGAAGTGATTCTGCCCCTCTACTCTGCTCTCATGAGACCCCACCTGGACTACTGCATCCAGCTCTGGAGCCTCCAAAATAAGAAGGACATGGACCCGTTGGAGCGGGTCCAGAGGAGGGCCACAAAGATGATCAGAGGGTTAGAGCACCTCTGCTGTGAGGACAGGCTGAGAGAGTTGGGGTTGTTCAGCCTGGAGAAGAGAAGGCTTCAGGGAGACCTATTAGCGGCCTTCCAGTATCTGAAAAGAGCCTACAAGAAAGCTGGAGAGGGTCTTTTTACAAGGGCGTGTAGTGATGGGATGAGGGGTAATGGCTTCAAACTAGAAGACGGTAGATTTAGATTAGACCTCAGGAAGTTTTTCACTATGAGGGTGGTGAGGCACCGGAACAGGTTGTCTGGAGGAGTTGTGGATGCGCCATCCCTGGAAGTGTTCAAGGCCAGGTTGGATGGGGCTTTGAGCAACCCGGTCTAGTGGAAGGGTGTCCTTGCCCACGGCAAGGGGGGTTGGAACTTGATGATCTTCAAGGTCCTTTCCAACCTAAACTATTCTATGATTCTATGATCTCCAAGCCCAGGGTTGAGATCTTGCTTTTTGCCTTGCTTCCTCCTCACAGGATCCTGAACTCAACCATCTCATGTCCAATTTGTCAGAATCTCCTCCAGTGAAACAATGCTAAATGTATGCTGATACTCAGCTGTGACCAGAGGAGTCATCTCAAAGGGGTGTTTTCTAACTATATCAACAGAAGATTTTTCATGTGAATCACTAATACCAAGGCATGTGTCACAGTTACTACACCTATAAGGAAACACAGACTTCATCTAAACTTAAATATTTGTTTGAAAGTTTTGTTTGTTTAAAATGGCTCATATCTTAATGTTTTTCTGCAGACTATTCTCATCTGACTCCCTTAATATGTAGAGTTTTAGAAATAATCCCTATGGACTAGTGCTTGTCAGTATTTTTGGCATTAGCTCATGAAGACAGTCCCTGGACTCAATGAATTCTCACAAACGGAGCAAAAAAATGTGCATTACAGTTAGGAAGGACTCACCTTGGAGAGAATTTCATTACTGTTCTTTCTAAGTGGTGGGTATATTATTGTCAGGCAATTTCAGTAACATACTGGAGATACTGCAATAACTAGCAGCTACTGGTGTAGCAAGTTGTTACCAAAGCACTGTGTGTGTATTTGAATTGTGTGTGAATTTGTCTATGTGTGTGTATTTGACTACATCATAGCTTTTGAAGAGTGAATTATTACTGACCTTGAGCAAAGATATATGCATGATTAGCCTGCGCTAATAAAACCTTTGTTATCAGCAAACCACAGCTTGGAGGACGTAACAGAGGTTAACAAAATGTACAAATACAAAATGATAGGATAGGTCTTGAAAGTGCAAACATGGCATGATACTAGAGGTATCAGAGCTGTAAACAACTTACCCATGGTCATTAAATTAGTGCAACCTGGAGAGATGTTAAAAGCAGTTTTAGAGATAGTAGAGAAAACAAAGAGCAAGTATCCATCACATTAAAATACATAACCATATACAGTAAATTCATATATAATGTACAATTGTGAACCAATGAGAAGGGAGCTAGTAAGTGCCCTGTGTTAAAAAAAAAAATGTAAAAATGACCCCAAGCACACTCAAGAGCAAGGTGGAATAATTATCAACATCATACTCCTGGGAAAGGACATGGGATGCTGACAAATGGTTGTAACCCCCATCCCTCTTTCTCCTTGAGGGGAACACAACACCATAAGCTGTGAACCTAGGGGAGCATAGAAAGAAAAGCAAAGAAAGAACAGGAGTATAGAAACCTAGAGTGAGCAGAAGAATATCAGAGAAAAAGTATATATTAGAAATTTTGTGAATGTCAGTTTTAACTGTCTTTATAAGAACAAGTTGCATAACTGGACTAATAATAATCCTTCAGTTAAACTTGTAAGACTTTAATTAGACTAATATTAGATTCCTACCTTCACTTAGAAGGTATGTTGCTTCAGTCTGCATAAATTGCATTGAGTGTTTCGTGTGATACCACCTGCCCCTGAGGCTTGGATGCTAAATTTGGAAGCCACAATGCATAATAAAGACGTCAGTTGTCGCTATGGTTCTTTACCCAAGTTCTGTAGAAGTTTTTAGACACCTATTTCCAAGAACATCTCTGAGACTTCGCTGCCTTTCAAAGCACTCAAAAATTTTCCCCAGGGTGTACAAAGAAAGAAGTGAAAAATTTCTCTTTAATCCTTTGTACAGAAAGATGGGTTCTTGTTATGGTAGTCTCTCACTGGGAAAAGGATGCATTTGCTAAATATTTCTATTAAGACAAAGTGATCAACTTTGTTATGATGCTCCATTCCCAGGAGCATTTATTCAAGTGGGTTGGATTAGGAAACAGATATGATTGTGTTTTTACAGTGATTGGGCATTCACAGTAAATAAAATAATTCCTGTTTTGCTCCTGTAGTGGCAGATACTCTTTCGACAAGCTTAGTGTTAGTGACTAAAAAGCATAGAAAGATCCATACAAACTGCAGTTTCAGGGAGACACTGTGTTACTGACGGACAACTGTCATTTAGGGTGTTGCCCTACAATATTATTTATTTTAAAGAATGATGCTATAAAGTGAAATGAGAAATGTTGAATTAGGATTAGCTGAAATCCTTTCATCCACTAGCAATTACTCTGTCATTCATGTGGACGTTGCCTGATGTAAGATTCTATGCTTAGGTAAGGTAGGCAAAAAGTTTGTTGATAATAAAAAGTCTGTGTACAAAAGTGCATAATCCCAAGCCGCTAGCTTCAATCAAGTGATGTAGTTTTCATCTGGTAAGGATCTACCTTTCAAATGGTAGACTTCTAAGTCAGATAGCATGATTTAGAAAACTTCTTAAATAACTATTTTAAAAGAAGATGAATCATTGTAAAATGATTTATTCATAGAATCATGAAAAACATTAGGTTGACTCTGGAGATCATCTGTTCTAACCCTACTCGACGCAGGCCCAACTTCAAAATTGTCGGCTTCCTCAGGCCCTCATCTGTTAGCCTTTAAACATTTCCAAACACAGAGATTTCACAGCCTTACTGAGAAATTCAATTTTTGACCATCCGCATCTCTCACAGCCCCCTAGCTTGGTGGCCTTTCAGTGGACTTCCTGCAGCATTTCAATGTCTGTCTTGTTCTGGGGAGGCCTAAGCTGAATTTAGTTCTACAGATGAGGCCTTATGGGTGCAGAATAGGGCAGAATAACTTTTTCACTCAGCCTACTGCTTTGCTCAGGAGCCTTATTAATGCAACCCAGCATGCAGTTGACCGTCATTGTCTGAAGGACACAATTTTGATTCATTTTTAACTTGTCTAAGATGGAGGAGTTTGTTTTCACTACTACAATCTTACTACTGATATATTTTTGTCGCTTAAGTATCTCAATAACCATTTTTTTCTCTGGTTAAAAAGAAATATTCTACTGAACTGAGGAATTAAAAAGCAGATGCATTGTCTTCAATTTACTTCAAAAAAGAATGTTTCAATCAAAATTACCTTATATCAGTTGCCCAAATAGCAGTTTTTCCATTATTTATGAACTAATACATAAAACTGTCTTCTTATCCTTTAAATGCTGTAATTCAAATGTAAGATGACTAAAATCAGTGTAGGTTTTCAAAACAGTTTAAACTTAGGTGTATAAAAATGCCATTTCAGTAATTTTTGAAGGAAGAGATATATTTATCAAGTCACAATCCATGTTGCAATATGAAATAATTTAACAAGAGATTAGATAAACTTTAAAAGAAAAACTTTCTACTTTAATTTTTTTTCTTTTTTACAGTCACCTAGGTAGTAGACTAATGCTATATAAGAGCAAAACACCTACACAAGAAAGAAGATGCCCTGTTTTTTTTAGAATATGGTGCCGCAGAGATGAAATTGCAATAAATTTTATTTGTTTCTGGATGACATTATGGGTTACAAGAAAGTGTCTAGTCTGACAAAATCTTAGTCACAGATTGGGCAAATCATCCACTTGGTACTACCATAATTTCCTTTAGAATAGGACAGTGGTATGTTTTGAGATGGAGAGCTAGAAAAAAGTAGCATAAGTTGCTCAGAATATTTCTCATAAATGTGGATGTTATTTAAAATGAGAATCCAAGGTGATATTTGTTGCTTCTGCTTTTAAATGCAATCTCTTGAGTTAGTTTTAAAGTGCTTTTCTCTGTAGTCTCAGCAGCACTTAAGTTTTGGGATGTTTTAACACTAGGAAGAATGGTGGATTTATAAATGGTAGAGGATTAAGCTTTTCGTCCTGTAGTCACCTGGACAGGTTCTGTAAATTAATATGTCTAATTTATATTTCAAATAAAGGCTTTAGCTGAAATACTACTTCTTCTGTCTCCTAAGCAAGCGTCAAGGGTTTAATTTGGGAGGCTGAACACCTTCCTTGTAAAGTTTGTGCTGTATGATTTTTCCTGTCCGAAATTGTCTCAGTATATAACATTTGAGCATGACAAATACTCTCCAAGAACTTATGTGATTAAATTTGTACCAGTTTGGAAAGAATCACAAGTTGTATATAAACGAAGTCTCCACTTTCCGTCTTCTACAGTCAATCCCATTATGTGTATAACAAATATCTAAATAAGGAGAAACCTGTAATGTTCAATAGACTCTGTTGTAGCATCAATCCATTTACACTACTTTTGTCATTTGCAGAAGATATGTATTTGAATTCAGAGAGTCATGCTGGCAAAAGGAGATTTAATATGTTTCAACGCCAGCTGGAAATCTTTGGGATAGTGGAACTATGGTGTTAGCATAACCAAGGACAAATACAAATTGACTGAAGGAGAAGAAAGATGGGGAAGTGGGTTGAAAAAATCTCCAGAATCCTACAGAACTAAAAAGGCAGGCAAAAATAAACCTATTTCTTTTCTCAGGTGCTGTATCTTTCTATTGTTTTGATTATTTGTATCTGGAATACTTGGAGTTTACTTTGCCCTTGGTGATTCTTCCAGAGACTTTTGTGACCGGAATAAAAGCCCTGTAAAGTTTGGTCATTAAAGCAAAACTGCAAAAGGCCATCTAGAATGTCCTTCTTAGGATAACTGTAATGATAAATCAGAAAAGGACAAAATAAACGTCAGTAACAAAGCAATCCTAAGAAAATATGTAGTGATTTTCTGTTCATGTTTTTAATCTTTCCAGTTTTTAAATGACCCCTGTAAGACCCACTATTGATTAATATTCAGGCCCATTTTTTACATTTGTTTTAATTTGAATAGTAATTTGTGTGACTCAGTCTCATGGAAAATCTTTGGAAGGAAAAGCATCAGTCATACCAGCACAGAGGATATGGAATAAAAATAAATAAAGTGTTCTGGAATAAATTTGGGAGTTTTTTGGAAGAGAATGGCTCTGTCCTTGAAGGGAATAGCAAATGAAATCCGTGAAGACAAATTGTTCTGAGAGTTGATAGATGCAGTAGCACTGGGAAAGACAGAACATGTTTCTGCCAGGCATGTTTGGGAATAGGGACTTGAATATTTTCATTAATCTTGTCAGAGTTTATTGCTGCTAACTTCCACAACAGAGATGGATTTCCCTTTGTAGCAGTGAATGAGTATGCTTCCCGAAGAAGGCTTTGACAATCCACCTTTTTCATATTCAGTTATTTTATACATCTTTCATTCTTACTAGAATTAAGTAACTCATTACTTAATACAATTGGAATAACTTTTAAAAAATGCTGTACCATTAAATATTACATCCAAATCACTCTAAATCATATCAGATTGTTTTCTCTTTTTGATGTAGAAAGCTAATGCTGTTTAAGGCTCAGGTTATTCAATAATGAGGTCCACAGGCACTGTGGTGACTTGTGCTGGATTATTAAGGTCAAAATGCTAGTTCTTCAAAACTAAGAAATCTCTAGTGAAATTTCCTTCTCATTTCAGATTTCAACATCTATATCTCACTGTGCTCACTTTGTATTTACATCTTTGAAAACTGGAATAAGTTGTTATCTGCTAGCACTGTTCTGGAAAAAAAAGGAAAAGACCAAGGTACAGAGATTGATCAGTAATTATTGATGGTCACTCTGAAAGTATGAGATAGTATAGAGATTCGGAAAGAATGCTTACTAACTACATAAAACTACAGGAATGACTGGGAGAGAGAGGAGTGAATTCCCCTTTCAAAGACATACCAGGCTTCATATTGGGGTTCACAGTTCCAAAAGCAGGTCACTAGGAGAGTGGTCTCAGAAAGAATTAGTTTTTTCATGGCTGGTTTTGTGTCACATCTGCTTTAGACTGAGAAGCATAAATTGACATTAAGAAAACCTATCTTGAGTTCTGTCTGGTTTTTACGCATAACAGCCATTTATTTCTCTGTGGGCAAATGTTCATAGCAGTGAACAAATTCTGTTCATAATCAAGGGAAAAAAGACTCTCGAGATGCTTCCTCTTCAGCACCAGAAAGAAAAATGTTTTCAAAATAGCTATAAACAGGAGTTGCAAGTGTCTTCAGCTGTTCACTCCCTATTGCTTTGCAGTCAGCTTTTCATCACTGTCTGTAAATTTGGGCTACATATGTTGCTGCAGGGACACCCTTTTCCTCATCAGTTCTCAGCAGTCCAGGATTAAACATATCTGATTGCTTAATATGTAGCCATTAAGCTAGTAACAAATAATTGCTGTAATGGTTTCCTTTAGTGAATGAGTGGCTGACATTTTTCTGATGTCTTTTATTTTAAGAGCTTAAGTTAATTGAACTCTAAATGAAAAGCTTCATTCTGAATCTCTGAAGCCAGTGACATTTTTGTCATGACCTCAAGGGGAAAGGCATTGAGACCACATGGGCACAATTTGGGAATTCCTTATCTGCATGTCTGGTACTTCCGAGGTACCAGTATGAATGGGATTAAAAATCTGAACAGAATTGCAGTCCCAAAATCAATGCTATGCCCTCTGCAGCTGAGAATAATTTTTCAAGCAGCTGGAGTTGTTTGTCACTATGAAAGTGTTTAGGATCTCTGCCTGAAGGGGAATGAGTAATAACTGCTGGAAAAAACAGGCTGAAATCTGTACACATCCTGAAATCTCAGTTCTCAAAAAGGCACTTCATTATGGTTACAAGTGTAGATATTTAGATGCATGCATTTAATATATACATTTAATGCAGTGAAATTAATAAGAACACTTAAAAGTTTAAGTAGGAGCAGGTGGGTGGGTAGTACAGAATAGGACTGACAAGAAAGAAAAGAGAGAAGGGAAAAAGCAGATGTGCAGCAAAGTAGACCCAGGTTATTTCTATTATAGACATGCATTTTCTAACACAAGGTGAGTAGGATTTTTGCTGGAAGCATGCACCAGTGTTTTAAATGGACTGGTTATAGATTAAATGTAATATAAAGGGGAGGAGAAGGCTTAATGCAGAAGAGTAAAAGAGGTATAGAAAAAAATGATGCTTTTGCTCGCTGGTGAAATTGATTAAAAACCAACTTGAATTAAATCGCAACTTAGAATTATTTTTTTTCCCCCTACATCTTCATTTCTAAGTTGAATAAAACATAAGCCTGTGGGCTTCTAAGTGTGTAAGGTTTGCTCCTAATTAAATTTTTGACAACCTTTAAAAACATAAATGTAAACAAAAATGATTAACTGGACAATTTCATTTTGAAAACAGAAGCTAAATATATCCAATGCTAAATTTGCCAATAATTTTTCAGTTCTTCCTCTTACAAATTAAACAATCTTCATAGCAAAGCCTCTGAGGTTTTTTGATCGTTTGTTTTAGCAAACGGTATATTGGAGAAGGAGTGTCTTGTAAGTTTACTGACGATGGATCTGAAACAGTCCATCGCAAAAGAGCCTAAATATATGTAGGAGGACTGTGATGTCCTTGTCACTGAACATTAGTAGATCGATAAAAAGGAGAAATGGAGCAGTAGTTCTACACTTCTGACTGTGAAATACAGGATTATTTGCCTTATGACCCTATTTTAACTGCTGTGATCTCCCTTGAGGTCACAACTGCTAGTTTGGAAGCCATTGAACTAGAGTGAAGTGTTAGCCAGGAGGTGCAGAAATGAAGCTTGACAGCAGGCAGAGATGCCTTCCAGCAGAGACAATTCCCCATACTGTTCTGAACTGCTGGGTCTGTATAACAAGGAAGGTGTTCTCTGCTGGCTTGCTTTGATGTAAGAGAAAAAAAGCTATGAAGAGGTACACTAACAATCTCTTGTAGCCTGTATTTGAGATCATTTACGGTAAAAGTAAATAAACTAGAATAGCTCTCTCACCACCGCATTACCTTCCATGTGCAGTCATTTGACAAGTTAGTTTCTTGGGTTTGTTCACATTTGTTTCTTATTGTCTAATTATGATTAAAATTACTTCTCACTAAGTCTGTGTTTTCTCCTAATAAGACCGTGTTTATAGCAGTCTAAGTAAAACTTTAGATTTTGAACTAGCCTGTAGTAATGATTTCTGTTATTACACAGCAGTAAGCTGTCAACCTTTGATAGATGATGCCTAATCAGCTAGTGGGTACAACAGCTGAAGATCACACTTGTGCTGAGGACGAAAATAAAGCTTAGTTAAAACTTGTGTTTGTGGTATTGTAAGTAGTGACAAGGATTCCCTACTAAGGCTCTGTGCAAGGAAGAAAGACTGCAGTCTGCTCAGTTATTTTAGGAACTTATCTCTCTGGGTGCTATGCAGTCTGATAGAAATGAAAATAGTAAGTACTTTAAAGATACACATATAAAAATTATTCATAGTTTATATTAATGGATCTTTACTTGATTTTCCATCTTTCATTTCAGAGGGTTTTTATAACAGTAGCAGCTAGGAAATTTTTTTTTTTTCTGTAATTGTTCCTAACTTTCAATGAGAAATATCTCTATTTTCTGATAAGAGGTAGTTTACCACATTACACATTCGCATACTTGGGGGGGGGGGGGGGGCGGTGTCTGAAGGTCGTCTCAGAGGCTCTGTGATGGTTATAACTTTTGTTTTCACTTGGATCATTGGCTACCATGAGAAAGTAAAAATTAACTTGTTTTTGATGTAAAAAGTAATTCAGTTACTGCTGGTACTGTAGTTGTGACTTTATTTTTTTCCAAATTAATTGATTTTAGTAAGTCAATATGCTGCTTCTGATGTTGAAAATAACATATATTCTGTGCAATCACGTCAGTGCTTGTCTTTCATCTGGCAATGAATGAGTGCTGCCAATACTGAAAATTGAAACAGGGTACTGTGCTAGAGTAAGAATACAACTTTATATAAATGATGTGAAAAGTGTTGGTACTTTACTGAATGATGTTTTTAAACCTGGAAAATATACAGGGAAATAAAAACATAATCCCCATTACTCAGCCCAAATGATCTTGCTGGTACTGAGGTCTTCCCTTCTTTGCTGTTCAGAATGCTTGACCTCTGGCATTCCCATTAGTCCAGGACTACTTCAGGATGTTGTCTAGCCCTGGTCCCTGTTGAGGAGTGGAGAGGAGATCTAGTGATGGACCCATGGGTGGCTGCCTGCCCTGCTCAGGCCATAGGAGAGGGCATGGCCTATGTTAGGGTCACCCACAGCTTCTGGCTAAGCCTGCATTAGTGAGTGGCTGAGGCTTAATTATTAACTACTTAGCTGTAATGTGATTATAGGACTTGAGGACTGCATCGAACTTCATGATGGATGAATACACAGGAGTATAACATTTTCTTTCTTCAGCTGTTTACAAACTAAAATAGGATTCAGTTATTAATGGATAATGATGGATATGTCTGCTTGCATCTATAAGGTTACAAACTACCATACTTGCACAACCAGATATTTTAAGGGGAGCCAACATAAAGTTTCATGACCATTTGAGGTGGGTTGTTACCACTCTCACCATATGCAGATAGCTCTATATGTCTTATGTCCCGAATGACCATGTAAGTAAAAACTTCTGGCTCAGAATAAATGTGGGAAATCCTGTTTCGTGAATTTAGTATCTCATACTTAATCCTTGATCATAAAACTTACTTGTGCATTTGACTGCTCAGGCTTGTGTTAAAAGAAATAGCTGTAATGTTGTTTGAACAACAAAATAAAGCAAACGAAGATGGAATTTTAGAAAGATGGGAAGATAATATGTTACAGTAGACTGTTCAAGAGCAGAGTAAGCATTTTAGAAGATCATAGGAAGGATGATGCAAGAATGAACTAATGTGGAATTAATTGTACGTTACTTTATTCCATACATCTGAAAAACCTGAATTGACTTCATTTCTGCATATTCAGTCGTTACATTCAGAAGTTTGTGTATGTCTATTAGGGACATCATAGTTCTGCTTTAAGTAGAGGAGATATTCTAAATATCAGTTTGCTGTAATTTTTGACAAATTGTGACTATTGTCTAGTGAGTAACATCTTGTGATTACCTCTCTCTCCTAAGAGGCTGGACTATGACTGACTCCCATAGAAACTACTACTTCACAGATAAATGTTTAATTATTATTTGGGATTGTTTAGAATCCCCAGATGAAAGACGCAGGAAGTGAAGAATGGCAACATGCTGTAGAATGCCATTAATTTACAGTAATTGGCATATCCAGTGCAATCACTGAATTTTATGAAACAGTCAATAAGGAGCAAATCACACTTATTTGCAGTCACGAGGCTTAGACTGTTTCTCTTGTTGTAGCAGCTGTGACTCATTTCCTCTACACAGGGAGGGGAAAATGGTTTCCTGGGACAGGGAAAGGGTCGGAATGTGTCAAAAGTTGCTTTTTTTGCATAGACTTATGTGAGGAGCATCAGAAGTATTCAAAATATTACCTATGAGACTTCTCTTTGTTGCTTCATATTTTCTTGCTTCTATTTGGAGAAGGCATTAACTAATTTAATGCAATGGGATAAAAAGAACTATTAGAAGGCTGAGGTAGATTACTAGATCACAGTCAGCTTGTCTTTCTGTCTTTTGACAATAGACTGTCCTTACAAATGATATTGTGGGAGCACACATGACTAATCTGAAGCAGGACATAAAGGAGGGAGACACTTCCTTTTCTAAATCCACTATGGTAAAACGGAAGTAGAAAACATAACATTTGTTTCAATGACTTTGCACAGATAATTGCTTAGTTATATATTTCCTTATCTTTGTAGAACGCAGAGACTGTCTCCAGGTCTTAGATGTAATTGTTGATTCAATTTCTGTTTGGAAGACATTCTTGTATTTTACTCTCTGATCATAATAAAGAGGATTTATAGGCTCTTTTTAATTATGAAATAAATCTAAGATAGCAATAGAGACTAATAGTTCAATACTCTGAGTTGATATATTGCTATTTACAATCTTTATATCAACTATTTTCTGTTGCAGCCTAGGGTTTTATGAACAGAGTTGTGCACATGATAACATCTCTAACACGGTTTATTTAAATCAAGCAAGCCACAATGATAAAAACACAGCCCAATGCTGGATTAGTCAATTTGTTGCAGCTGAACAGTATATCACTATTAAGGTTCATAATGGGTTTTGTGAACTCAGTAGCTTCTCGTCGAAATGAGATTTTATGAGATTTATATGTCTTTAATGTTAACTGTTCAAGATTTGTAGGTGTTAAAATCAAATTTAAGTTCCAGGCTGAAATGTATTCAGATGTTACAGTGTTGTTCTTGGCTTTTCCCAAATGTCATCAAAATAGATGAGCACAGTAATAAATATCTCATGTTTCATAATATGCAAAGAGCTAGAAAGCAGAGATTTTTCAACTTTTCCCTTTTTCAAATGGTAGATGGATTAATAACTGAGGATATCGTGAGTACACAAACACAGTAATGTACAGTGATTCATGAAACAAAGTGGGAATAAATACTAACACTAAATAGGGAAAGAATGTACTCTCTCATCTCATCCAAAATACTCTATTCATGCAGTAGTTAATTGCTGTACTAAATGTTGTTCAATTGAAGTCTATCTGATTAAATTAGCATGTAACGCTATCTGAGAAATTTAAGAATATACATCAAAGTACCTGTTTCTGGTGAGTGGAGTGCAACCCTTCATTCTGTGTTATCCACCTCGTGCCAAAACACTGAAGCACTCAGTGTAATGGGCAAACCAGGCCTCTGAGCGGCCGCTTGGCTTAGCTCTGGCTAAGGACTGCACAACACAGCTCAAAAACAAGGATGCTGCAGTGTAGGGGGCTTAGAGGAACTTGAGAGGGTTGTTTTGGCGGTCACGATTTCTTCTTTGAACCCTAAAGTGTCTGATTTGTATTATTTTGATCATAAGATTACAATACCGAATAATTCCAACTTTCACCTAAGTATGACTCTACAAAGGGCATCAGAAAGTTGAGAGTACCAGACATGCCACATGATTCTGGCTTTTGGCCCCCACTCTGCTCTGAACTGATCAGCTGATGAATGGCTGTGCTGGCTGTGGAACCAGACTCATAACACAGGGATGAAAAATTGATGTGTTCTCAATTTTTTTTAAATATAACACCAAATGAAATGTACGGAATGTTTCATTCATTAGTATATATCAATGGTGAGCCATGCTGCTGCATAATGAGGATTAAATACCATATAAGAAAGCGCTAAGCCTGTACAGTGAGTATTCTTCAAGGAAATTTTCCCCAAATCAGTCCAGTCAATCAGCTTTTATGTATGACTTGAATACAGTCTGATCAAGCCACAGAATAGTTTTTTTGGCAGAAATAAACTTCTGGCTTGAGCTGAGGTTAAACATTTAGAGCCTTCAATCAGTATTGGCTAGCTGAAATGTGAACTAAAGCCACTCACTGTTATGGGTCATCGCCTTTCCTCTCCTTAATACTATTAAAATGATAACTTGAGGGTGTTTTCAGTTAATGAGGTAATTACACTATCCTGGATTTGACCTTGGAGTTTATTACGCATTTAAGAAGAAATGAGAAGCTGAGATATGTCTTTGTTGCTGGACACGTCTTGAAAATTTTGTGTATAAGAGCCAATCAAAGCGAAAAGATTATGGTAGTGAATTGGAGTATATAAATTTGCATATTAATAGTGCTGCTGAGAAAAACCTGCACAGTGATCATGCAAATCTTTTAACTCTGGCTAATAACGGCTGTCTGTCAACTGCAGTGCAGGGATCCACATGCTGC
This sequence comes from Burhinus oedicnemus, assembly GCA_008921705.1. Taxonomy (NCBI): domain Eukaryota; kingdom Metazoa; phylum Chordata; class Aves; order Charadriiformes; family Burhinidae; genus Burhinus; species Burhinus oedicnemus. The sequence continues at coordinate 666,435 of VFFE01009105.1, forward strand.
ATGTTCACTGAGAGGTACTGATACAGCATATTTGCAAATAGCAAAACCAATTAATAGTGCAAGGAAACACAACTAAGAAAACCTTCCTGTGTAACTAAATTCTGATTTGCTGAATAGGTCCTGCTATACAATTGGAATCCTCTCCCCTTTTCATCACAGCAACTTTAAATAAACGCATTAAAAAAACCCCAACATTGCTTATGAAATGAAACATTCTCCATTTATTCTATTTTCTTTAAAAAACCCAAGCTTTGAATACAAGAGCAAACTTGCTTTGCTGCTGTAAAATTGGAGATTTAAAAAATGTAATCAAAATAATATCCCAATAATGGATAAAAAGGATTTAAGGTTTTAATCATGAACTGTAAGGATGTGGGGGCACAATTTCCTCTTAGATGGCGTATGTGGGAACAGTTGCCATGGCTATCTGGTTTGGTTTTTTTCTGTGGAGAATACAGAAGTTTGTATTTTCTGAAATTCCAGGGAAAACAAGGAGCAGTTGGAGCTACCAGGCAAATTTGGCTTTGAGAAAAGAAAAAATAATCACACCCTTTTTATCACTTCTATTTGTGGTGTGATATAAAAGATTCTTATATATTTTTCTGTAAATTTACAGAAAATATTATTCTTGTGGTTAAAACACCTGTCTGTTTGATTAAATAGATATATTGGTTTCCAGGACTCTTCAATAGTGTTTTCCTGTAATTAATACCATGGTGAGCTTTTCTGTTTGCTTGCTTAATTTAACTATGTTAGTATGAACAACAGTATTATAATCTCGATAAATATGTCATCACAGAGATTGTGAATTAGGAAATTTAGAAATTGGGATCTTTTATAAGACACATTTATTTTTTGGACTATAATTCCATTGTAAGCATGTACGTCCTTTCCTTTGCAGGAGATTGTATTCGTAGGTTTGTGGAGAGGAAAAAAAGTATCTATATAGTCTAGCACGCTTGTTAGCACAACCTGCCCTGTTGTTAATTCAAGTTATTGTAAGCTTCTTGCCCTAGGCCTGCTAGCAGAATATTTCTTTCTTAAATTTAACTGCCTCCTCCGCAGTCTGTGATACATGTTGTCCACTAATTATTCTCCTCTCCACAGTAAGCTTCGGTTTGCGTTTAGTTTCCCTGAAGGCATTGAAGATATTTGTTTAACAGGCTCCCCTCCACTCCATCATTTTGTCCTGTCCTACCCCCTGCTAAGGGGGGGATTTACCAAAAAGTTAGTGCTGAGAAGCTGTGGTGGAGAGAGTCCCCCGAACAGAATAGAAAAGGGAGCGGGGGCCAAAAATATTGTGGGGACATTGTCTGTTGTTATTTTATATAGGCAGGTTTGTGGCATTCTTCCCTATCTGTGGCATCTGACCTTTTAATCTTCAGGAATGCTCTTCCCATTTGAAAAAGTTACAGGTCAAGATCAATATAAGGGTCAGATTACCTGCCATTTTTTTCCTCTTGGTTTTCACCTTGAGTGTCCCAGGCTCAGTGCCCTTGTCCTGGCAGCATTAGTTTTCTCTGTGTTCCAGTGCTTCTCTAAGCACTGTTGACAGATTTTGTCTGTTCTCATATTATGTTATAGCAAAACTTAGGTTCTGCAGAAATGGCTAAGAATAGGTCCTCACTTCTGGTCTGATGAGGACAGTAGATGGACCTCTGGAAAACAGAAGGAAACGCTGCTATAGCTCTCTCATTCTATGTGTGTACATGGTGCCGCATTGTTTTCCACGTGGTAGTGTGTGGCTGGCAATTGCTTTGTTTGAGGCTGTGGACTCTCCTTGAAGCCATATTTCCTTCTCTATTTCCCTCTTACATCATGAGGGAGATATCATTACGGTCCATCTCTTTACATGGCAGCGCCAGCTTTCATCTCATTTAACCAGTGCCAATGAACTCTCATTCATTAGAAGGGAAAAACAGGGTAGAGATCTGCGAAATGAAAATTCATTCCTGTAACTTTATAACCTGGAACTTTTAAGGTGCTTTGAAAAAAAAAGACAATTTTGCAGAGTCATCTTAAGGGATGTACTCTTTCATTATACTGGAACACACAAAAAGAAATAGATTTTATATTTAAAATTAAATTCTGCATAAGGGTCTACTTACATAAAGCCGATAGTAACTGTATACAATCATCAGAAGATATAATTCATTTTATAAACATGTTTTCTTTTTCTGTAAGCATTCTAACCACCAAAATTGAGCTTCATTATAAAGAAGTTACGATATAAAACTTAAATTGGAGAAAATAAGTTTCATGTGTTAATGCATGCAAGAATATACGTTTTTCACTCCTTGGAAAATACTTGCTTACCCCTGTAGGAAACATTTCCAAAGATTAACAACAATCATTTCAAATTTGGTTTGAGCTTTTGAATATTTTTACTTTTAAGTGAAAATCTTAACATCACGATATGGAAATTAAAACTGCAAGTGTGGAAACTACTCATTTTAAGTGTAGTGTACAAATTTGAAGTGCCAGAATGTCATCAGCTGACATTATTTTAATTTTTAAAAATCTAGTAAGACTTGACACGCATTGCACAAGGAAATACAATACAACACACAAGGAAATTAAGGAGAAATGGTACTGGAGCAATAGAATTAGTACTTACATATAAGAGAGTTTATAGGAAATAGAACAATTAAGTTTAGCAGAACAGATGGATGTTACTTAGCTCAAACTTTACTTAGCACTTCAGAATCAAGTCTCCAAGAAAATGATGGACTACGCACAACAGTTATTTGATAAGGTTTTTATTAATTAAAACAATAAAAATCTAAAAATGTATTTAACGTTTAGTTAAAGGAAAGGATTGAAATTCTAGCCTGTAGTAAAGAAACATGTTCATTTATAATTGCAATTTTTAGGTAAGTAACTTATTGGAATGCCTCCATCGATTTCCTCTTATAAAAAACATGATTTAAAGTTACTGGGATTCTTTATATTCTTGTTTATGTGTAATTAATTACTTTTTTTAGGACCATTTATCTACTTTTGTCTGTCTGTCCTTCAGGTCCTTCACATCAGGTGCATATTTATTTTGTTAACTTTATTAAGCTGTCAGAATTAGATCTGGAGTTTGGTTTTCTTCAATGAGAATTTAATATACTGTGAAGCTAACTTTTAAGAAAGGTTTCCCAGAAAAATTAAGTGTAGAAAATTCCATTAACTTTTAAAGTCAGTTAAATGCTGGTATTTGTTTAAAGCTGCAAACAATAGTTAAATCTTTTTTTAAAGTGGTGGGGTTTTTTAAGTTTTCGCGGTGGGGTTTTTTACTATTTATTTAAAAAATGTTAGAAAACAGTTAATTTCTGCTACTTTCTTCAAATCAAGTAAAATGTTAAATCAGCTAATTTAATGCCTGTTCAAAGGGAGTCTGCTCTGCTACTGTCCTGGCAGCTTGGCATACTTTTGCTAGAGGATGTCTGCTTATAAATAATAACAAAAGATAGGACCAGTGATTTACAAGATCTTAATATTGTATTTCTAAATATATAATTATTTCTGGATATTTCCTTTTGCAATTCTATTTCTGTTATAGAATCATTTTATGTCATTAGGAATTCCTTCATAAAAATTATGTTTTGTTAACATTTTAACATTTTGGGCATGTTGACAGAAAGTACTTGAACACAAATAAAATCCTTCAATCTTAAAAATTAACTACACTGAATCTTCAATAAACCATAACAACATTAAAACTACAGAGCACATCATAACTCAGTGTTCAATATATGTGAAAGATATGGAAGAGAAAATCACATCAGAGTAATCAGAGGTATAAAGTTACGGTATTTTATTGATATGTGGTGGTGTCTTAATGGTTTTAAAGAGAGCAGAACTGGACTCAAAGAAGAATTTGGTAAGAAAAGCAAAGGACTTTTCCAAAAGTTAGCTGACTAACCATATGTAATTCTTAGCCACTGGGGTGGGTTGTTTTGTTGGGTTTTTGTAGTATTATCTAATAACTTTAATAGGACTTGTGGACAAACTATGAATATTTTATAAATTGTGATCCCAGTCACCACTTAGTCACCCTTTATTTTCTTGTCAACATTACTGACCACATTTCTAGTTATTTCCAGTAAATCTTTATCTTTATACAAATAATGCAAACCAGGGTAAGGTGTCCCTGGCTCACAGCTGTGCCTATTTTAGTCTACGATCAGATCTAGCTTTTAAATTGTTCTATTAATTTTGAGCCAATACCTGAGCAGAAATAAACTTATGATAACAGTATATCCTAGTGATGTAGTTGAGCACAGGAGTTCCGTTATGTTGTGTAAAAACAGTGAACAGCAAAAAGAAAATCCGGTTGAAAATAGTTGTATGCTCTATTATTCTAGCCTCTGCATTTCATAAAGAAGATACAGAGTATTCAGTCATTCTTGTGGGATTTTAGTCATCCCTGATTCAGTTAAACCATTTTGACAGAAACATAATTAAGCTTCAGTGAGTTAAGTACTGTTTTTTCCAGCACTCTGAAAAAGTTATTTAATATTATGATTATGTTCAGCAATTTGACAGCAAATAAATATTTCAGATATTCAAATATAATATATATTCTTAAGACTCAGACAAAGATTTCAGAATGACACGACTTTTGATTTTGATCATGTAAAAATTGTTCCAAATGAGTGTATGGATGGAAATAAAAAGTCAGAGAAATAAATTTCCTACTCCTGTACTTTAACTGGAGTAGGTGTTTGGGTTTGTGATTGAAGAATTGATCTTAATTGTCATGTCTTGTAGCTTTTACTTGGGTGTAATTTTTGCCTGAAATCTGTATAAAACAGTCTTTGGGAACAGCGAATGATAATATTTCCTGAGAATATGAATAGAAAAAGAAATATTTCCTAATATTTTGTCACCTGTACTTGGCACTGGGGAGGCCGTACCTCGAGTACTGTGCTCAGTTTCAGGTCCCTTACTACAAGAAAGACATTGAGGTTCTGGAGCACGTTCAGAGAAGGGCAATGAAGCTGGGGAAGGGTCTAGAGCACAAGTCTTATGAGGAGCGGCTGCGGGAACTGGGGTTATTTAGCCTGGAGAAAAGGAGGCTCAGGGGAGACCTTATAGCTCTCTACAACTACCTGAAAGGAGGTTGTAGCACGGTAGGGGTCGGTGTCTTCTCCCAAGTAACAAGTGACAGGAGAAGAGGAAATGGCCTCAAATTGTGCCAGGGGAGGTTTAGGTTGGGTATTAGGAAAAATGTCTTCACAGAAAGGGTTATGAAGCATTGGAACAGGCTGCCCAGGGAAGTGGTTGAGTCACCATCCCTGGAGGTATTTAAAAGACGTGTAGATGTGGTGCTTAGGGACACGGTTTAACAGTGGACTTGGCAGTGCTAGGTTAGCAGTTGGACTTGATGATCTTAAAGGTCTTTTCCAACCTAAACAATTCTATGACTCTATGATTCTATGACATTTGTAACTGTGCTTCCCAGAAATCCAACCATTTAACTATGCCTTTGTAATATTTGTATTGAGTAGCTGTATTTGGAACTATACCCAAAGAGAATACGCAAGTCTGCCTAGTAGCAAAACAAGATTTCTTGAATATTTTAACAAATTTGGTGGAATCAATGGGCCGATAGGATCAAATCTGTTAATATTGACCTCTCATTGAGTAAGTCCTCAGTTCAAAAGATTCAGACTGTCCGATGTCAAATCTTGGCTGTCTACTTGTTGTATGAAAATAGTATCAAGATGTACTTTTGAATGTTTTTTAAAGGTTTGGGTTTTTTTTTAATTTAAAAATCAGTTCTTATTATTATAAGAAAAACTATCCAAGCATCTGAAATGTGGAACATTTCTTAAAATTTAAATTTTACCTTCTTCCTTACATCCTTTCTGATGACCTGTACAGCATTTTGGGAATCGTTTAGGCAGTTTTAAAGTTGGGCATAAACATATTCTTATGGTTCAGAAATGAGTTGAGAAAGTCTACTACTGTTGTCATTATTATTAAATTACAACCTTTCTTTTAAGACAACACAAGTTTAAAACCATGCAAAGGATACATCTAAGAAGAAATATCTGTTTCTGTTATTGACTGTTGTTTGTAAGCTGGCAGCTAGAAGACAGGCATAGCATATTGTTAACTATTCCATGAATGACAAACATGGATAGTGATAAATGCTTTTTGAAACATTAATTTTCCTATATCATATTAAGGGTTGGACAGGATTCCACACTAGCTTCCAAATACAGATTTTCTTTAGGCAAAAGACACAGAGAATAGAAAAAAAAAAAAAAAAAAAAAAAAAGGAGGACAACTAATGAATGGAAAGTTAAGTACATAAAGAAGGAAGACAGAACAACAGCATTAGCTGTCATGTCTCACCTCTTAGCCAAAGAAGGTGGCCGTGAGAGGTGTCATGGCAATTCTCACTCTAGTTGTGTTAGGATACTGGCCAGGATTAGGCTATTGAAATATTGATAATGTCTTCAGTAACCTGGAAGCTAAAGAAACTTGGAAGTAGCAGAAGGGCTGCAATACACTTGTTTCAGTGTATTCTCATTCATTTCATGTCATAATTCCTTATCTGAGGAGCAAAAGTGCTATGATAAGGAGAATATTACATTCTCTCATTACGTACTCCATCTCAGCCTAATTTTCAGTGTTCTGATTTTAGTCCATCAGCTTCTAGCACACTCATTAGCTGGTCCAAGGCAGGTACAGTCAAGTTGCTTTTTTTTCCAGTTGTTTTAGGCTTTTAATTTCTGCTGAGTTTAATAGAGAATTCTATTTAACCAGACTATTACTGCCCATAGCAATGTAAATAATAGGCTTGTATGCAAAGTGTTTACTTCCATTGTATTGGTAGCTGCTGAGAACATGACATTTCCTTTTCAATACTGCTGATGTTATTTCTTGGGGCACTTCTGGACTGCTCAGTAGGGCAAACGTGTGCTGTTCATCATGATAAAGAGGTATTATCTTTTGGTATTCCTGGCCATATCTGTAATACAATAAAATCCAATAAAGAGCCAGCAGACAATTGAAGACATCTATTATCTCTAATGATTGGCATCTTGACTTATAGTCTGTCATTCTGGAATGACAAATTTTTCATTTACCAGTGCGTACTTCTACTCAACTTTATACCCAAAGTCCTCAATTCTATCAAATGTATTTTTGATACAAGGCATGTTTCAAAAGCAAACAAATTATGTTTTTTTAACATATTTATGATTCACTCAGATTTCTCTACACATTTTGTAAAACTCCTACATAACGTTGGACTTCATATGTCTTTGTGCTTCAGCAATATGCTTGTTAAGGGCTCTTTAAGTGAGCAGTACAGATTGAGATCTGGGAAAAAAGAGCTAATCTAAAGAACACAAAATCAAAGTACGATATTTTTAGACTTTTTTTTTAATTTTAGAATATTTTCTCTATATTCTTTATAAGTTGTTTCTGGAACTTTTAGTACGTGCCATTCTCCCACTGTTCTTCCTGAAAGTCCACACCAAGCCAAGTATTTGTAAGCTAAAAGGATGCAAATATTTTCATGGCTAATAAGAAGAGGGAAAAGAGTGCATCAGATTGATTTTTCCAGTTACTTGTTTGTTTGGATTTTTTTTAAATGTATGCATTTTTATGAGTCTTCACCAACAATTTCTAACAGTTATGTACATGAAGTGAGCCTATCCGTTCCACTCATCTCTAATTGGCAATAGTATCCCATTATGATAGTATCAAGCCTCTATTGCAAAGCAGATAAATGCTTCAGAAATAGTAACAGAATTCTAATATATTTATCCCCACCAAAATATGAAGTTATAGGCTATATTATTTGTTGGATGTAGGTTTCTAAATAAATCATTTAGTGAAAAAGAACAGATTAAAAACAATTTAAATTTTGTTCATAGATATTCCATGTATCTTATCACCTGCTCCTGTACTTCAGAAGAACTAACTTTTTAAAGTGTTGTTATGGTTCTTTTTATCCTGTTATTTCAAATATTTACTCTTTCACGAATACTGCAGAGAATGCAGGCTTTAAAATTAGCAGGACGCTCCAGTTTTAGATAAAGCATCCAGTTTCCCACACTGTGTAGGTATTATGGGGAAAAAAAAATCAGGTCCACTATGTGAGCATTTAAATATAAATTCAGGCACTTGTTTTTAGATAATTATTTGGAAAATGTTATTTCTCCCAATGAATAATTCCATTAGCAGCCCAAAAATTTTTTGGAGCAAGTCTCAAAAGGGGGATAGATCACATAAGAGTGTGGAATAGAAGATGACCAGAGATACATTATTAAAATAACTTTTTGCTTGCAAAGAGAAATTAACCATTGACCTTCCATTGACCTAAGAGGCAAGCTAAGGTTGAAACCACAGCAATTTTTTTTAAAGAACAGTTGAGTAAAAGGAGAGGATTCATAATACATTTTCCGACTCAAAGAATTTACAGCAAAGTCATAAAGAAACTGAACAGCCAGGCAGGAAAGGCACATATGCAGTGAGATTAGACATAGGTACTAATGGAGTGTGGACTGAAATTATCCATAAGCCCTTTATGCAAAACTCACACTTCTTACAGCGTTTATGTTAAAGCTAGGTTGGTCTTTTTTCTTTTTTTTTTTTTTTTGAGTTGAGGGATGAGAGACCTCAAGATGTGAGGAGAAGTTTTGCCAAAAACAAGGGCAGAAAGGTACTGTTACAGAATAACTGGTCTAGAGAAGAACATGTGTCAGGAGTGGATTTAGGATTACAAAGATGAGAGTGAGAGATGTTTAGAAACAGGCAAACAAGTGTAATCAGTGATGTTAAGGAAAACAAGCAATCTGCGAGGGCTGGTTTTAGTGGACTTTATCAAGGTTTGAATCAGAGTTCTCTGAAGAGTTATCCTGAAAAAGGAGAAAAGAGAAACCGCAATCATTGCTCTCACCTTATGTTAAAGATAAGGCTAGCAGACACAATCTTTCTCTCTATTTGTATTAGCTCATTTCCCTGTATTAGTCACTTATAACAGAAACACATAGTCAAATATAGCAGAATTTTTTTGCAAATGTGTTCCTGCTTGTTAAACTTGAGAATTGTTTTTCACTTAGATACATAATGACTTTCCCAAGGGCTAAAGTACAAATCCAAATTGGATGCACTCTGTATACTCATCAAGAAATTTTGGCAAGAGGCCACCTGGGAGTTGTCCACAGTTACTGGAGTTTCTGCATTTCAGATTCCATATTAATGCTTTCTGGGTATCTCTCATCTTTGGAAGCCTGCGCTGCATGAGAAAACACATAATTTTGACAGAAATGCATTTTGGTTTCATTTTCAAGGAATATTTGCAGACTTTCCCTGTCCCTTGTGTGGCATCTTATAATATCACGATGATTTTCTTTGAAAGCTTTTCCTGGAAATGTAGTAAAAAAGGAATCTCATTAAGAAAAAGTGTCAAGGAGAAAATATTGACATATACTTAAAATTCTTGGGTCTGTGTATGATCATTTAGCTTTTTTATTAAGATGAAATAATTTTTATTTCATAACTTGAGTCCGATAATATAATATAGTTGTAGAATGGTTTGCTAGAAAGTATTCATATATAGTGACTACTACTTTTAATTAACTTTATATATTTATTTTTTATTTTCTTGAGCTCATAATATTATACTTCATTTTATATTCTGTTTAAATAGAATCTGATATCTGACTGCTATAGACTGTAAAGAGATTTAACTTGCAATTCATTCATTCTTTGGAATATGCTACAAACCCAAATATAGGCCTATAAAACAATAAACAATTGAGTACAATATTCAGAGGAGATTCTTTATATTGTTATATACATATTGTTAATAGCTGTTGATATTTATTGTAGACCAATTTTAAGGGAAATAATATGGAGTCTGTTATTAATTTAGATAACAAAATGAATCAAATGAGAAACAACCAGTTTACAGGGAATCATGCTAGATACTTCAGGTTCTAAGTGGATAAACACTTTAGTAAAAACTAATAAAATAGGGAAACAAGAAGAATGTCACAAACCAAACCAGCTTAATTTTTGGTGGGCCAAATATGCTGTATCTGAAAGGTATGAGGTGCTTGTTGTTCTGAAATGGCTACGCAACAGCAACAGTTGGTGTTCAAAGCAAACAAAGGTGCTCAGCTCTGCTCCGCTAAGTAGTTCAGGAAAAACGTCAGGCCAAAAGAATCCTGCTGTGCTAAAAACAGTTTCAGGTGAAGAAGATATTTCTAACCCAAGGCACCATACATCTTATGAGCAATTTGAACAAGTGGAATGAGTCTTTACAGACAAAGTCTGTCTGCTAAATAAATTAACAGTGTCATCCATAACATCACTAGTCTTCCTTCACAGCACTTGGTTTACAAATTCTATTTCTTTTTGTTCAGTTGGGTTGCTATGGTATTACTGTTGGACAAAACAACTAATTTAGAAAATGTAATTATGAGCTACTACTGGGATCTGAGGTGCTGATAGTTTTGTTTTATGGATATTGAAACTAGAGTATAGCTCTATAGTTTCTATATCTGCTCTGAAGTTCCCAAGTCTGATTTATTTGCCTTTTTCTATAGGCTATCTGGTGTTTTTAATTTAGACTAATCCGAACTTTCACAGAGTTCACATCATATACCTTTTATTGAATTTGAAAATTTCTGGTTATTAAAAAAACAGAAGTCCTTCCTTTGCTCATAGTTTTAGCCAAAATTGGGAGAGAAGTTGAAAAATACCTTAAAAACATTCTTCGCTTCTGTCCTTTTCTCAGTTAGAATTCTAGCAGACCAAAAATCTTTTATGATAGAAATAATTCCAAATAATTTTTGCTATGAAATAGAGGGAAATCAATGAACAGTACCATTTTAGTCAATAGTTCTGTGCAAATGTTTCATTTTTATAGGTACTAGAAAACAGTTTTGAGCTTTTCTTTTAAAGAATACAGAATTTAAAGAGTTTTTATTGTTTTGTTGTAGTAACTATCAACATGAAACATCAGATTATCGAAAAAAAACATAGTGCTTTTATTTGCTGCTTTGTTTTGATATTTTTTTTTTAGTAGAATGCCACAACCATGAAGATAGGACTCCATGTACTTATACCTGCATTAATTAAGTTGTTTCGTATTGTATGAAAATATATTAATATATAGATAAATATAAGGAACATGCAAAGACCTTAAACTTGAGGATTTTAAACCCTCTTTTTCTATTTTCCCCAGAGTCCTAAAGGACATTATAGTCTCCTCAACTTTCTGTTTACTTTTTCTTGAGACAATGAAGCCATGTTTCTTTGTTAGAATTATCTGCTGTATTTTTTTTTTTGCAGAATGGATGGTAAATGATACCTTGTTGTTCTGTGGTCGGC
>VFFE01009105.1:677803-775817 GCA_008921705.1 Burhinus oedicnemus
AATTCATGGACATACAGTGTATTCTAGTCATGATGCTTTAGCATGTCCGGTGTCAAAATTTCTGTTGATTTCAGAATGAGAAAGACTTTGTCATGGTGCAATTCCAGGCTATGGAGAGAGAAATGAAGAAAAGAAGGAGGTAAGAGAAGAACCAGATATTATAGCTCCTCACCCACAGGAGACTGTATTTATGTTTTTCTGCTTCAGGTTCACAGAAACACAGAGAAGATAAATACACTTTTTCATCTGATGGATATATTGTAGTCATTCTGAACAACCTTCTTTTTTTATTTTGACTTTCCATTAAAGATTCTACATGTGTGCAAGTGCTTCTGTGTGTGTATGCTTTAGAGTTAGGATTGGGCGGAAAAAAAAAAAAAAGAAATCCTCTCACTTTTAATTCTTACTACATGGCGTTTCTTAGGGACATATATCTTAAGAAAAGGTTTACTTCAATATCTTGCACTTAATTAAAATTTAAACCTTTAAAAATGGCATTTGGGTCTTCTCCAAGTATTTACTTGTCTTCCCAAAATTTTATTCTTACATCCTCTATAGAAATAATTTTTTTTTTTCTCAAGACGTTTTCTTCTCTTGTCTTTGCTTATATGTACTGCAAATAGAGAAATTTTTCCTGGCATTATCTAGGTTAGAAAACTGAGAATTTTCTCAAAACATATAGCACTCACTTATGTCTAACATGCTCCATATGTTGATGTTCTCAAACAGGGCTGACTGGGGAAAAAAATGCTTCCTTTTCTGGAAAAAGTCTATTTTTGAAGAAAAAATAATTCCTCCGATAAGTCCTCTTCTTTGTCAATGACAAAGTAGTAGAAGACTGATCTAGGATATGCGAAACCAGGGTTCATTTGTTTGGCCTGCAGATTTGTGCACCTTTCAGGTTGCCAACTAGAAGCAAACTGCTTTTCCTTTATTTGCCTATCTGCTGATTCAGCAAAATAAAATGGCTTGCCAAGAGAGTGGGTGAGTCTTAGAGATAACTGAAGGAAAATAGAAACATATGTGGGCCGAGTTAGATTTACTCAGTTATTTTAAAAAGCCATGCTTGCCTGTGTGTATTGGTCGTTAGTGTTTGGGTTTTTTCCCCAGCAAGTAAGGTGGGCACATTCAGATTCCATCTGTGCCTATTTAAGACCAAATACTTTGACCTGACTTACCCTGTATCCCAAGGCTGTTGGCTGCTCTGTGGTGTGTTCTCTCTCTCATTTAATTTAGAAAATATATAGTAATCTTTTCTCCCATGAGAATTTTCCCAGAAAAAAAAATCTGGACCCTGTATTTTCAGGGTGGGGGGGGAAGGCCAGTTTGAAAATTCTCAGTTTTGCTGTTGGTTAGATCATCACTCATTTTTTTTGGCCAAATCACTATGGAAGAGAGAATAGCTACCTACAAAGTTATTCTCCTGGCCTGTGCATGTCACATGCTTATATAACGTACCTTGCAAAAGGGGAAAAGGTGGATGTATCTGCTCAGAACATTGTGCAATGTCTGAAGAACTAGCTGCTGTCAAAATCTTTTTTGTTTTGCATTTATGGGACTCACTGTAAATACCACATGAAATGTAAGAAACACTTCTGTATTCAGTGGTTTATCACTTGCCTTTTAGAAAACACTGGTTTTTAAACCTGCACATTCCCTCATGAGTTGTATTAAAAGTGGGAAGCTCTATTGATGGGAATACTATTAAAACCTTGTGACTATTCTTGCAAAAAGTCACTATACCCATGATAAACACTTCAGTTCTGCTTTTTAACAACAGCATTTGAGAAATTTCACAAATCCTTGTGTGAGTGTGCATACACAATGGTAATATTATGTTCTTTTTTTTTTTTAATATGCCTGTTGATTCAGTTGCGCACTGGAATTTTACCTGAAGACTCTGCATCGTTCATATAACAATAGTCTCAGGTTATGAGATAGGACATTGGGCTTGGGAAAGAAAGAAGTTGGACAGCCATCTTATTTTTGACTGTTAAAAGTAACGTAATTAACATTGGGTAAACAGATACTGTTTGTGTGCTTAGTACATAGTAAGTAATTGCATCTGACAAACAGAAAAAGTAGAATTTCAGATCTCATACACATATAACCTACAGTAAATGTTTCTCACACAGAACATTTAAAGTTTTGCTGTACTGGTTACAGAGATTTGTAATGCTTTTTATTCTTTCCCTAAAAAAAAAAAAAAATCTTGAGAATTATAGTTGGTTTGGTTTTTATTGCAGTACGAACTGAAAAAGATCTTGTTTACTCCGGAGACTGAGCAGTTACATACTGCTGCAGGAGGGAATTGTTTTCACAAACCAGTCTCTTAGTTATGATATATAATACAACATTTTACCTAAATCCAGGAGTTGCTAATACTTCTCATATGGCAACAACTAAGAATCATTTGTCAATAGTTTGTAACCACATCTGTGAATCACTGGATCACAGCTGTAGCTTGCAATATCACTTTTCAGTGATTAACAGGTCTTACAGCAAGTTTTTTCATTGCATCTTACAAAATCTACGGGTTGCTGTAGAAATTATTGCACATTGAGACAGTACATATATTTGTGCATTACAGAAAGCGTGGAGAATATCAGCTACTAGACATTTACTTTATTTCAGCATTCTGAAAATGAACCTCACTTCTTCATCAGTGTACCATGTCAAGGGATCCTATTACATTAAGTTTGATAAATAAACAGCATTAAAGATTGCACTGGCTGTGTAACAGGCCTGTTTGACAGTGAAAGATTTTAAAATGCCTACTTCACACAGAAAAAAATGAATACAGGCCCATTTTATGTGCCAAATGACAAACTATAATGATTAATAGACCTATTTAAATGAATAATTGTCCTATGTGCTATACCAGCTTATGTTGTACAATAGCTGTATATGCAGCAGCTGGCAAACCTCTTCTACGGAGACGTAAAAGATGAGAATTGGTAAAGATAACAAATAACAGCTGCGCCAGGCCAAGCTAAGAGTAAGCGTACACTGCATTTCCAATGACCTCAGTGGAGTTCAGAGAACTTAATTGGGATCTCAAGGTTTCATACATACACCTTCCTCCAACTTTATTTCCAAGTTTTCCATGAATCACTCTACTGTAGAATATCACGTTTTAAAGATCTAAATTAATCCCAGTGAAACAAATGTATAGGCAGATTTTCTTTGTTATATATGCGATCTTAAGCGATCTGATTCTATTTTTGATTAATAAAGTAGGAATTAATGTGGCTAGCAGAATTGTAACAGAATTGGAGTTTGTGATACACACTTTCATTTCTATTTTAATTTCTCCAGTACTATGACAGGAATTGCTCCCTTATTGCGTAGGAACTGTCACAGGGCAGGTGGGATCATCATTTAGCAGTGACATAGCAAATAGATCTGTGTTTAACCAGGTTTGTTCAGATTTATTTTTAACTCTACCATAGCCACATGCAGGCAGGTGTTTGTGAGTCTTTCTCTTCACTTTTGCGTTGTAGGTCTCTACATCCTCAGTTACAATATGTGTTCTACTTAATGGATTTTATAGCATGGCTATGCATCTTCTAAAAGGTTCTTTAGTATTTTTGTTGGCTTTTTATTAATTTTGCTGTTTTCCTTTCACAAATTTAATCTGACAAAAAGCTGTTGAATCCTTGGTTACTGCTAAGTTGCTCATTTGGCAATAGTAGAAGCATTTTAGTTATTATTCATGTTTGTGGATGAAGGATCCAGAAATATATTGCTTTTTTTATCTCTGTAGTTATAAGGTTAAAAATAATTTGGGAACAAAAGATTTCTCATTGGTGTTGATTTCCACTGTAGTAAGAACATTAAACATACACACTACAGTATTGGTCTCAGAATAATTAATGCAAAAATAGTAATTTGGCCAAATTCTTCAGGTAGACTCCTATGGGGGCACATAGAGAACAAACACATTTCCATTGTATTAACATTGTGCCAGGATAAACAAGAGTATTTTATAACTTATTTTCCACAGTCACTGTAATTGTTCATAATGAACAGTGGCAGCTTGAGGAGGAAGCTAAATTGTTGAACTGGCATTTCAAGCTCACTTTAAACTTAGCTCTGCTCTTTTGCTACTTTAAATGTGCTAATATTTTAATAACAAACCTTAAGCAGCTCAGGCCTTTTCTGAAGGGACATTTGTGATTGACGAAGTCATAAACAAGCACCCTTTCTACTCAGCTGTCGACCTAGAGTGTAATCAAGCAAGCTCACAGTCAGTATAATCATCGCTTTCTTCCTTTACCTGCTCTATAGCCAAAGCAGCAAAATCCCTTACCCTTTTTTCACCTGAACCTTTTCAGTGAGCAGGTGCTCCTCTGGCTTTACGCAGCTCTTTCAGGAGATACAGCCAAGGCATTGAGAAAGCACTGATTAATAAGTTTCTGCAAATTGTTTCTTCCATGACTTTAGGATTTGTGGCAGTGCCCTCTTAGGCCATTGTCCCTGTTACTACTGAGAATCTAGAACGTGTAACGGGGTGTTTATCTTTTGCATGATTTACTGTTTCACTGGGTTCTTCTCTGAGAAGTTTTAAGTATGTGAAAAAAGTAATTTGGCACCTTGATAAATGTTAGTTTGCCTTTTAGCTTTTGTAACCTCTGACAGAGCTCAGACAAGGTCAGCAGACTCTGATGCCTCATTTTTGAGAGGCTGTCTCTTGTTTAGGTTGAAGTGAACACGTTTTAGTGACTCTGCATTAGATGATCTTATAAAACCATACCCATAACCCAGTCAGGTCATTGGAACTTTTAACTTAATGTTCACCTTCTCAATCTGAAATTGTTGGTGAAGATGTAAAGCTTTTCTTTTTTAATATCTTTTCAATACACTTTTTTTTTCCCCCCCAATACATCTGCCCTCTTTTCCTTTTAAAATGATATTCTTTGAGGATCAGTTACTGAAGATAATTTGTTCTATTTGAGGACTCATTTAGACTTGTTTCTTTCACTTACAAATTTGGAAGCAGAGGTCCACAGTTCCAAATCAAAACTTTAGTGCATTGAGGTTATATGTCTTTCTTGAGTCTGCAACTATATATGAGGAGCTGAAATCAAATATTACACAGGCTCTCTTAGCCTCATGCGTTAACCCAAACTTAGCTTGTGCAACATCAGTTTCCCCCAACATGGGACCAACATGTTAAGAGAAGAATACCTTCTGGGGTCTTTCTGTATCAGTATTGGGAGGTGTGGTGGGTTAGCCTTGGATACCAGACAGATGGACGTTCACTCACACCACTACCACCCCACCCCCTGCCCATGGGATGGGGGTAGAAAGCAGGATGAGAAAGCTCATGGGTTAAGATAAAGACAGGGAGATGGCTTGCCAGTTACTGTTGGGCAAAACAGACCCGACTTGGGGAAAATTAATTTATTGTGATCTAAAACAGATTTGGGTAGTAAGAATGAAAAAGACAAATATTGAAACACTCTTCCTCCCTGTTCTTTTCTTCACTCCTTCATTCCAGTCTCCTCTACCCCCACCCTAAGATTAGAGTTTAGTTACTCACAAATAAGTCTCTTAAGCATATAAAATGGTGCATGTTCTTTTTTTGTCAGTATAGCAATTTTTACCAAAGAGACTTGAATGGAATTTGAAGCACATGAAGCTTATCATAGAGAAATGTCATTAGACAAAGTTTCTAGCCCTCCCTCTTTCACTGCATCATTGCTACTATTTCACTTAGTATATTACATGCTAATGGCTTGTTTTAATAATTAATTGCCTTGTACATTATTTGAGTTAGAGACAGAGTGAGAATGAGCTTATAACCTTATGGCACTCTCCTCAGAATCCATGCCAAAGTTAATATTTTTACTCTTCTGGAATAACAGAAGCAGGTAGTAGAATCTGAGTCTCTGAACTGTGTAAAAGGAACTAGTAAATCTTTTGAAATGTATGTCTATTATTAACTCGCTAATGAAACCAATGTTTTCTTAGGGCTTAATTCAAAATCCACTGAAATTGATGTAAGGATTTCCAGGTTTAGGTTAAGGTCACAATCATACAGTTGTGATAAGCTACCCCCAAATAACTGTATTTTCTTCTTGGCTTCACTTGCATAAAGTAAAACTATCATAAATACATATAATATCTCTAAAAATACTTTCAAATGCAACTTCCTGAGAAGGGCTGTAAAGCCTAATGCAAGGAGAAAAAGAACAGTAAATGGTCAGTGAGCCTGTGATGCCTTTACAGAATACCTTTCCTATCATTCAAAAGCACCTTTTCATTCTTTGAGGCCTTTTGGCAACAACGACAAAGACAACTAGAAAGTAATCTTCAGATAACATGTCCCTGAGGCAATACAGAGTGAAAGAAATGACATAGCTTTCTTAAAATGTTTTGTTTCAAAAATGTGCTTATAACTCATAATTGTGTGGACCAGCACACACAGTATACTGCAAAGAGCACAGGCTCGTCCATTCATCTTGATGCCATTGCCCTTTCAAGTTTTCAAGGATTGATGAGACAGTGATATTATAGCCCATCCAAGTTTTTTCTGTAGATTTGTGAATATGCTGAAAACATAGGCTTCTACTCAGAGGCAAAGCTGAACTTCCTCCTGTTTCTTTTCTGCAGTCTAAGATTCTTGCATTTTCGTTTTGTCTAGTTTTGTTACGTCAGTTTAGCAAATTTTAACGTGGAACAGGGAAGTCTTATACATACAAAGTGCATCCTCTCCATGCTGATGCTGTTTTTTGTCCCCTCTGAAAAAAACCCGCTTACTGCAGGATTTCCCGTTTCTGATTCAATGAGTGGAAAATTGTGTGGAAATCTATGTTGTGGGGTCATGAGAGGCAGAATACAAAGGACAGCCTAATAAAGATTTATATGAGAGTATATAGCTTGTGAGGGCTTCTCTCTCTCAGTGTTAGTTGCTCTGTTTGCCTCACATGACACTGGGGAAAGAGAATGCCCCCATTTTATATCAGGTTGTGTTGAGCACTTAAGTAGAACATGTAGTATTTTAGCAGACACATTCTAGCAAGCTAATAGCATTTTTCAGTGCTTGCAAGGGACATGGAATTTTTTTCTTAGATTCTTGCCGTTTCATTTAAAGTATCATTCTCTTTTCTGAGGTACATATGAAATGGCACTAGGGGATTTTATAGTTACTGTTTTACAGAGAAAACTTTGCTGAGTTTTAATGTAATATGCAACTTTTCCTAAATGTGAGCTCTTGGGACAAAGAAGGTTCTTAGGATCTGGCAAACTTTCTTGGTCAAATTACATCAGTGATGATACCACTACTCACTCTGGTCCCTTCAGTTTGTTTGCACATTTAACAGTGATTCTAACTTAGTTCATGATTCTAGCCTGATTCAAGATAATTAATTTTTAAAAAATTTAAAGTACCACACTTGTGAAACTTGACAGATGTAGACAAACAGTTCTGTTGCACAAGAGCATAAGCTTGTTGTCTATATCAGTTTTCAGAGTTAGGACTATGCTTCAATATTAGCTGGTAACCTAAGGTAGGTTTCCTGATCTCTCATGAACCTGTAGTAGCTATATATCATTTTTATATGGAGATGGAGTTGATGGAAAAACATCAATTTACATTCAGTCAGACCTGGACAGGAAAAAAAAAGTCACTTGACTTCTCATACTGTATAGTTTTCCTCTTATTCTGATGATTGTGAACTCATAAAAGACAGATGAACGGCCAATTCACTGGCTGCTTTTTCAAGGAGTCAGGTACTATTTGATGTGAATCAGAGTGGAAAAGTAATACAAATTAATGCAAAAAAGCAGTAAAATAACATTTAACCTAATGTCCATAATGTATTTATAGGTATCAGAATGCTAACACTGTGATTAAAGCAGTAAAGGTCTTGGGTTTGTGACATAGTTTTTATTAAACTAAAATGTAAATCTTGAAATTAGTGGGAAGAAAATGCAGGAGGGAGTTGGTAGTTCAGTCTATAAATTGAAACTTTTCAAGGTTGTGTCCAGGTATTCAAATAAATGTTTACAACAGATACAGCATGCACCCTAACAGTAATCTATAACATTAATAGATCATGTTACTCAGAGTTATGTGAATGCCAATTAAGTAAATAAATGAACACAATGAGATGTTGTCAATGAGAGATCTTGAAAGGAAATAAAAATGACTGAGATGGGAGAATGTAGGTTATAGGAAAAAAGAAAGAATTCAGTCACAAAGACAATGTCACACTGATCAATGATAAAAGCACATTTGATTAAAGAACATGGAGAGGACTAAAAATCTGCAGCTAAATCCAGACTGCCCTGAAAGATGACTTCATAAGTTAATTTATGCAGGTGATTTATACTTGAGTTTTAAAATGGTGCAAAGTATTAAAGTATCCTGGGCTGCATCAAAAGAAGTGTGGTCAGCAGGTCAAGGGAGATGATTCTGCCCCTCTAGTCTGCTCTCATGAGACCCCACCTGTCATACTGCATCCAGCTCTGGGGCCCCCAACGTAAGCAGGACATGGACCTGTTGGAGCAAGCCCAGAGGAGGGCCATGAAGATGATCAGAGGGCTGGAGTACCTCTGCTATGAGGACAGGCTGAGAGAGCTGGAGTTGTTCAGCCTGGAGAAGAGAAGGCTCCAGGGAGACATTATTGCAGCCTTTCAGTACTTAAAGGGGGCTTATAAGAAAGAAAGGGGCAGACTTTTTAGCAGGGCCTGTTGCGATAGGACAAGGAGTAATGTTTTTAAACTAAAAGAGGGTAGATTTAGACTAGATACAAGGAAGCAATTTTTACAATGAGGGTGGTGAAACACTGGAACAGGTTGCCCAGAGAGGTGGTGGATGCCCCATCCCTGGAAACATTCAAGGTCAGATTGGACGGGGCTCTGAGCAACCTGATCTAGTTGAAGATGTCCCTGCTCATTGCAGGGGAGGCTGGACTAGATGACCTTTAAAGGTCCCTTCCAACCCAAACTATTCTATGATTCTATAAAGATTATTTACAAGTTGACTATGACACAGATTGTCATTATGTAGAATGTTAAGCAAAAAAATATTGACTTAGAAAGAAGGGCATTTCACTCGGGCAAAAATGCATATCGTGGTAAAGCACAAATACAAGAGCTACAGTTTAAAGTATGGTGCTGTGAGGTTTTTGAGGGAAGTGGAAAAGAAGGAATGCTTGAGCCTTGAATACCTCCGCTTTTGCTCCCTTCTAGCTTTCAGTTTGGCATCTAGAGATAACATCTCTTACGACTGCAGCTTAGCAAGAGATATTCTGGGTTCTGCGTCGTCTGAACACCTGTCAGACAGAGAATGTCTATGCCTGCCCCTCCTTGGCTATCTTAGTATTTCACTTTGAATTTTTCTGAGCATCATAATCCTTCCCTTAGTTTTTATAGTTCTATCTTCTGAATGCAGTTCCACAGATTTGTAGTGTAACATCAGGCCTGCACGGCTGAGAACTTCCTATTTTCCTTATACTTTTTTCTTTTTTTCTTTCTCACTGCTTCAGCTGACATCTTTGTTCCCTCTCTATTTAGCGGAGACTTCATTTCTTGTCTGTTTGATTCAGTAGGTACTCAGATTCAGCAATGTAAGCAAATGTAATTCTGATCAGTTACATTTTTCCCTCTTCTGTGGAGATGACTTTTTAGCTATATTCTTTCAGTGGTGACCAGTGGGTTAGGAGAGGCTATGCAGGAAAAGCTCAATGAGGTCTTACTATTTTAGACTGAAGAAACCTTTCTAATGAGCTAGCACCAGAAAATTTACCACGTCAAACAACTCTCTCCATTCACTGAGCAAAATCTTGTCATTCAAATGCAAAACATAAAGTAGAATCTGGAATTTTTCAGTACCTGAACATCTTAGAAAACAGTATTTGGGAAATGTTACTTTGCAATCCAGTTGCTAGTTAATTTTCTCTCAAAGGCCTTTTGATACTCATTAAGCGTACTATTTTTAGTTTACCTCTGACCTACTCACAGTCTCAAGTAGAGTTTGTGTAATGTAAATATAGGTTATCAAAGAATACTTTGGTTTTGATACTGTAATGTAAGTCATACCTCTTTTAATCTTTCAACTTGTATGAATTTTATTCAAATGTGGTAAAAAGGCCATGGAAAATACTGGACTCTGAGACCATATCAAGCAAACCTCTTGCAATGTCACTGTTTTCTATATAATAGCTTATCTTTACATGGTTAAAAAAAAGTGTCTTTCATATCTTTCTCTCTGTCTGTCTTACCTTCCTTTAACTATTGGGTCTCGGATTTCTGAGCAGAATATCTAGGAGAATGATTTTCATTTCTGAGCCTACATCTCAAGTAATGGAAAGTATTATGTTCTTATGTTGTATAGGAAATCTATTTCACAGTAAGGCTTGAGAGACCTGGAAAGTTGCATCTGAGTGATCCAAAAGTAGCATTGAAATGCTATTTTAGCTCTCCAGGAAGATGAAAGAGCTTTTTACTTTCTTGCTACTATTATAATTTCAGAGTGACAAGTGATAAAAGCAGCATTGGACTGAGTGCCTCCCACAGTTTTTAGCAGCATATCTGAATCATATGTAACACTTTCTTTATTGATAGGAGTACAGAAGGTAAGTTGTTCATTCTAAAAAATGGAATTTTGGAGGTTATGGCTGCGTATGCAACTTGATGTGCACAAAGGATACAACAATTAGCTGTACAGACATCAATAACATACATAGATCCTGTTATTCACAGCTATTTGAATGCCAGTTAGTTTGAAAAGATAAACAGAGATAATGATAAACTGTCAGTCCAAGTGTTTAGAAGACAGGTAGTGTGACAGAAGATGACAAGGAAGGAAATGAGCTAAAGCATAAGGGAGAAAAAAAGACTTATAAAAACCTCTGAGTGTACTGACACTCACCAGCTGACTTTGAAGTACATTTTGAAGAGGATAGTAGCACAACGAATATATGGAACAAAGCCCACACAAGTTATAAAAGCACGAATATACTTCTTCCTTGAAAGTATCTGAAATCAATTTTTGTCCATTTTCAGAGGCTTAGCAGCCTCTGTTTTTCTTCTAAAGTATTGTATACCATCTGCTATTGTTTGTCCTTTTGTTTATGAGACATACCGATAAAGCAGACCTTATAAACAATTACAGTCTTAAATAAAGACTTTAAAATAAAAGTGAAAATCGTGGCCTACATTCTGTGAGAAAACCCCCCCCAGATTTTCTCAGACAGTTGGTAGGATAAACAAGCTACAGCGTTTTAGTGTTAAAGTATGTATTTCAGGTTCCAGCACTGGAGTTTAATAACAAATCTGAAAGTTCCTTCTTTTGATACACAGGGTGTTTCTAACATGCCACTGTATAAGTTTTGTTGGCTTCATTCCAAAGATACACACCAGTGTAAGACAAAAAGTTGGGCTTATCCGTATCAAAAGCTTTCACTTTTTTGCAAAAAAATGCTTCTATTGGTTGCCATCTACTTTTTCTGTCTTCAGAACAGGCATAATGTGGAGCTGAGCATAACAAATGAATTTTATTTTATTTTTTATTAAAAAAGTTTACACTTATATTTTATTAGGCTTTCTTTAAAACCCGTGCAACTTAATTTAATCTCCATTGCTCCTCACAAGATACTTTTCCCAGTCTGCACTTCAGAATAATAAAGATAACACAGACATGATACGGGCCAGGTCTCAAAGAAGTTTGGACATGGGACAGCAATAAAACTTGAGATACTGATACTGCTAGTACAGGCATTTTGTTCTCACTGCGGTGTCCCGTACTGTGTACTAGATGCTTAGATTCCTTAGAGGATGCATGTGTGACTGAAGTTACAGAACAACCATCACTGTAAATGGGGATCTCCTCTAACGGCAGGCCAGAAATCACAGAACTGCCTAAAGCAAGATGACTGCCAGAAAATACAGACTGCAGGGATGTGTCTTAAACTTGTTTTACTCAAGTCTGCGTGTTACAGAGGAACTCGGCTGTCCTGAAAGGATGTTAGAATTTGTTGTGCAGGCAAAACTAGGACACATCTACTTTACATTCCAGAGCAGAATAATTTTCCTTTCTCCTAATTTGGAATTGCCCACAGAAGGAAAATTCCAAGTTTCTATCTGCTTTGTTAGCTCTTGGGTTCTTTCTTTAATCTGCTTCACTCAGGGAACAGCATATTCATCTATTTCAAGACTGTATTAAAGCACATTGTTATGGGGGTGTTACTCTGTTGCTTTCCTCTTGTAATAGTTTTGTGTTGCTCGGAAGATTCACACTGTAGGGACTGCTAAATCAGGATTTTCACAAATACTACATTATTTGATTTAGGGGGCTAAAAAGAAAAAGAAAACCACACTGTTACTTTTATTTCTTTGATGTATTATATTTTCATATAGGAATAAGAATTTAAGACAGAGTGTAATCCATTCCCTATAGGCTAGATTTAGCAGTTCTATAGCTAGACTTTGATTAAAACTTAGTTAAATCTGGAATTTTGCTGAATAAGTTGATATAACATTATAAAAATCAGTGAATATAATGCAGATTTATTTGTTAATGTCAGATATAATTACTCATCCAATTTCCATCCATCTCATTTATGTTCAAGAATGGAACCTCAATTATTTCTTTTTATAGACGGTTTTTAACACGCTATTAAAACACATTGACATGGGAAACATTTACATTATTCACACAGAAATGGATGACACAAGGTGAGGAGGGGAATGCTGGCAAATTTCAAAAGATTTTGAAGTGCAGGTCAAATAGAACTTAGCATATGATGTCTATATTTAATAGTACTTAGCATTGGGCAAATATTGGGTGTTTCAACAGTTAGGCTTATCTGTGAAGCTCTCTGCTTTTAATGGGAAATTGGATAATTCAAGTGTCTGCAATACTAGCTCAGTAAACCTCTGAAAAAAGGTCCTTTGATGGCAATGGAAAGCTGACAAGCATTTTAGGGAAAATTATGATATTCCCCTCTTGTCTCCTGACAGTAAGGCTACTTAGAAATCTCCCAAACCCCAATGCTGAAAGTTCTTGTAACGTTTCAGATATATTCCCTGTTGGACAAAATTAGTGTTATTATTAATTAACGTCCTTAAAATCTGTGTATCAGTTTGTTTAAAAGGTACATAGTATTTTCTCACTTCTTGTTACTGAATAGATTTTTTTTATAGCTTCGCTTCTGTGTGATGCCCAAGTGAAAGAATAGCTCTGAAGATGACATACAGGTTCTAGGTGCTTTTTTAGGTGCCTAACCACAATGTCACTGCTCAAATTTTCAGAATCAGTTGCAATACTAATTCAATTTCCCATTGAAGACAAATGCAAAACTCCAGTGGGTTTAAAAAGATTTCACTGGGTAACTAGGACTATTGGAAACTAACTACAATCAATCTTTTCTGAGGAATTATGTATCCTATTAAATTAGGAACACTTCCAAAACAGGTGCTTTTTGTAGATTTCAGATATATTAAAATAGCAATTCATTATTATCCATGTTATCTTTGTGCCTAGAATCATGCTTACGGGATTCACTTAAAGACAAACGATGAAGATAAAAGATAAATGATTCACTTAGGAAAGGAAAGCAAAACTCCAGAGTACTTAGAGAATTGCATTTACACTTTTTCAAACTGTTGCCATAACATACTAGTAACTATTTTACGATCTCACTAAATAATAATTAAAATTCCTAGTATCTGTCTAGGCTGATTAAGGTAATTATGATGCTTCCTAGGATGGCAGTATCTCAAATTATCTAACTGCTTACTTCTATCTCTGAGAACCAACCAGAAATTTTTGCATGGCCCGATTCAAGAACTGTTGAAGCTGGATAAGGTTTTCCACACGTGCGTACGCACGCAACTTTTTTCATTGTTATTAGCATGCTATGCTATTCAACAGAAGTTGTGCTTCCTGACTTGCATTGGAAGAGCTGCATTTAAAATGTTCTACTAAAACACACAAACAGTTGTTGTATCTTGACCCATTCTGACCTTTCCAGAAGAACACAAGGCTCACAGACGACAGCAGGCAGGCATGGCTGGACGCGGGTGCTCAGGCAGCAGCTGAAGGGGCAGAGCCTGGTGTGGACCCAGGTGAAGTTGCTCAGGCAATTCCGGCCCACCCTGAACAGCCCTCTGGTAGCTGCTTGCGCATTGGCAAGGTGGTGTCTATTTAAACGCGTTATTGAATCCACGTGCCCATTTAAGAGGGAGTTTCACGTTTGTTCTAGCAGGAAAAGCTATGAACTCACTGTGTGAACTGCAGTGTGTGTAAATGTCCTGTGTAAATGCACGACTTTGGAGCTGTAAAGCCAAGCACCGAGACGTTTTCCGAAGGTGTGAAGCTGCACGCACATGCCTGCCCCGCCATCCCTTTGCTCACTTCTCGCGGCCCCCTTCTTCCCCCCACCCGCTCCCTCCCGCCACCCTGCTTGTTCCAGCCCCTCGGCGGGTCCCGGGAGCCCGGCCCCGCGGCTCCCCCGCCAGTGGCACGGGGTCCGTCCCCGCCCGTCCCCCGAGGCCTCATCCGAGCCCCGCCACGGCTCTGCCCCCAGCGGCGGCCTGCCTCACCAGCGGCTGCTCGCCCACGCCTTGCCCGCCCCTCCGTTGAAGCGCGGCCCTGAGGGCTCTTTTTTTCCCCTCCAGCCTGCTCTGTGCTGGTCTCTGGGCCTGTATCTTCCTCCTTCTTCTCCTTCTCCTCCGGCTGCTGCTTCCGACGGGGTACCCTGAGCAGACCCGGCCCCGCTCCATCCCTAGGGCTGTTGAGGTCCCTTGGCTGTTGCCTACTCTCCTCAGGCCATGCGGCTGCTGGCTCCCACTGCTGCTCCGGTGGGTAAGTAAGAAATAAATTTCCATTCTGTTCCCATGTTTGTTGGGGCTTTGTAGGTTTTGTAAGCGTAGCACATCAGAAGAGGTTAAAAACTTCGTTGGCGTGCTGGTGAGTTGTTTCTGGTTCTGCTTATTGCTGAGGAAGTTTAGCATGGTACTGTGGAAGCGTTAATGTTTTCACCTGTGATGCAATTGTGAAAACAAATCCAAATTTTGCACGTAGCATCTCAAATATTGTGAGTTTCTCTCTCTCTTTCAAAATAAAGAGAGGCAAGTGGAAATCCAGGAATGTATGGTGCCTCATGAGTATTTCCTTGGCATGTGAAACCCTGAGGGTGTGGAAGCTCCCCGGGGGGAGCAGTGGGTGGCGAGGGGCACCTCGCCTCACCGGGCCTCTGATGAGATATGTAGGACAGTGCTGCTTGTTGGGGGCCGCTCGCGCTAGCTTGCCCTGCTTTCTGCAAGGGTAGAGGACAGCTCAGCCACACACCTTTGTCTCGTCCTCTGCTGTGTCCAACCCATCCATTCCTGCTTGAATACCCCCAGTATGTCTATTATTTTGGGGATGCTGATACATTATCTTACTTGAGCATTCTTCTCTGGAGTATGCTGGTACATCACGCTGTGTCTCTGGTTCCAATGACTAATTTAGGACAAGAGGTAGTGGGCACAAACTTGACCATAGGAAGTTCCATCTGAACATGAGGAGGAACTTCTTTACTTGGAGGGTGGCAGAGCACTGGAACAGGCTGCCCAGAGAGGTGGTGGAGTCTCCGACTGTGGAGACATTCCAAACCCGCCTGGACACCATCCTGTGCAACCTGCTCTAGGTGTCCCTGCTCTGGCCAGGGGGTTGAACTAGATGATTTCTAGAGGACCCTTCCAACCCCTGTGATTCTGTGAATCACTATCCCTCTTGAAAGTTGTATGTTTTCATTCTTGGGAAAGTAAATGCTGTTTTTGTTAATGTGCTCTTGTCTGAATTTTCTTTGTGTTACCTGGTAACTCCTTTTCAAACGTATTTCCTGTGTATTGCAAGGGCTCCGGTGTATTTGTAGCTTCCTGTTCTGCAAATTAGAAAGACTTTCTTAGTTAAAAGTTAATTGTGACTTGGTATCTTTTTAAGTCAGGTGTCTCGATTTTTTTTTTTTACCTTCTCTTTATCCAGTTAGCTTTGGCAATTGAATTTGTGTTACTACTTGCTGGAAAACAAAAGCACTGTATCACTAAAACACTCTTTCCTATCAACGGTCTGTGGAGATGATGCTTCAAAGTCAGGATCATAAGGTTGGAATTTTTAGTCAGAATTAAAATGGAGAAGTCATTGATACCTAGACTGCCTTTATTACTTTTACCTGGATGCTATCTGACCTGAGTGAAATAGTGAGGCTGTAGATCCTCAATCCTGTAGACATTTTAGAGAGAGTAGCAAGTCCTATTTTTTTCGGGTCCATAACTTTTTAAAACTGGATATCAAATTTCTATTGACATAAGCAGTGTGTTCATGTGTCCTCTTACTCTGTTCTGCACCTTACTGACTTCCAAAATTTTAACCATGCCTTGAGTTTTCAGAAGGTGTATATTTGCATGTATATGTAAAATGTATTGAGATAGATGAAGGTTCATCTTGAGATTCCAAAGCTTAGCTGAGTCTCAGCTGGACTGCTACTGGACTTCGAGTTTCAACATTTTTCTACTGTCGATATTTGTTGTATATAATATACGAATGTCCCTAATATTTTTCCAGAGGTCATTTTTTTCCTGTTGGGGGAATCCTCCGCCCTCTCAAATACACATGATATTGATATCTAAATGTATAAACGTAACTGTATTTCAAATGTGACTAAGTGAAATGTGGATTTTCCCGTTCATTAAAATGTTTCTTTAACTTGGGGGAGGTGGAGGAGTTCAAGATCATGAGACAAATATTTTTAAATGATTCACTAGTAAGCTTAAGGCATGTTCCTAATGAATCAAAAAGATTTGATTTCTGCTTTCTGTTTTATAAGTATAATGATTTTGAAATGTCAATTGCAAAAGAATAGTCAAAATGCTGTCGGGTGAATTTGGCTGCTCTGTGTGAAGGTTCCACTTGCCCGCTGAACGCAAATAAAGCGGAAAGTAAAGATCTCAAATAGTCTTGTACATTTTTTTTTTATATTATTTAAAATATTTTAAACAGTAACTTGTGTTTATTTACCAAGTATTATTTGTACTTTGCCAGCATGCAAAAGATACGTGCACGTATTGAAATTAAGGCTCATCAGACCTGGATTATACGATAGCTAAATCTATAAATTACATCAATGATTAATTCTCATTTGAGAGATTAGTAATGACTTGTGTTAAATTACACAAATTATTTTGTCAAACTAAAGCAGTGTTTTTGCTAACTCTATGTGCTTTGTGTTAGGCTTTGTCTTTCTGTAACTATGAAAAATTATGGTAAATATTTGTGCTTGGAGTTGGTAGGCAAAAAATTTTTAGTCTCGCTTCAGTCAGAGAAACACAAAAAGAGAGATGAGGAAATAGGATGACTTTCTACATGTATCTCTCATTCACCTTGAATTTTGCTTTAGGCCTTATCTGTTCCCTGTTTTTTCCCCTCTGACAAATTGCTGTGTCTATCTACTCCCATTTGTTCACTTTGGAGTAGTACAGTGTTTACTTAAAGAGCACAGATCAGTTTCTTAAACTTCAGCACTTGAGGCAAATAACACTGTTAAATACAAGAAGTTCTGATTTTTTTTTTTTCACTAAGAAGCAAAATCAATTGGAGACAGCAGTTACTTTGCTTTCCTGTCTCAGAAAATATGGGCTTTATTCTCACTATCGTAGCCATTAATGTACAAAATGATACTAATGAAAATGTTACATTTATGCCTACCTGCACCATTAGTCTAAATCATAATTCAGCCTTACCAGTGCTTGTCACTCCATTTTTTTTCCTGTTGGGCAGGTGAGAATAAATGATGACTTAGAGTACTGTGTGCATTAGACTATTCATGATCTGGACTGTTCGTGCTTATTGCAGCACAATTAGTCACTGTAGCGTCAAGTTTTCGTTGGCTCTGTTCTATTTTACAGTGCTTCATTTCTGAGCAAGAATGGTTGTTTCAGTTCTGAAGACTTCAGAAAATTGAATGCCTGATTAAAGTTATTACCATGTATGATTTCTTTTTTATGGAAGATGTACGCTATTGAGAAATACAGTGTATCTCCCTCTGTGGACTTTCTTTCCTGGTCTGCAGGGGAGTTAAAAATTCCTAAATGTGCAAGAGTTTGTTTATAGTAGATTCAGCCAAAGTCTTAATATTTGTGTTGTGGAGTTCATACTGGCAGACTGAAACAGAGATTTCTCTTTATGCCTTTTAAAAAGCCTTATGGTTTTTCACTGACATTCATTTAACTCATTTTAAAACAAACTTATGCATGCAAGCCTAGTCAAAATGCCAGGATAATTTTATAGATGAACCTCTCCAAGGTTAACTTGTCTGTTGTGTTGCCTGCTAAGATGTCCATGAATGCCATTTGTAAGAACAGCTTTTAGTAATTCAGATGCATGTCCACTAGAGCAGGGTTAAACTGATTGTCATGTAGTCTATTTGACCAATTGATTATAGTAAAATGTTTTAGGTTAGTTATGTGTACCATCACATCCTAGAAATGGGAAGTTCTAGAGTAAATCCTTCATTGTGTATTATAGCCATTCAACCTATGGATTAGGCTGCCTACTTCTAATGATATTTTCATTGATATAAAGTTTATGAGACCTGAACAAATTAAGGTTACTTTTCAACTTTTTAATCCCCTGAAAGCTCTTAGTATTTGCAGTCAGTGTTACACCATATTTGTGACTACTCCATTTAATTATGTGCAATTAACTGGGTCACAGCTCTGCCTGTTAGAAATAATGTTCATAAAGGACAGCTAGTTAAGATATAAAGTGAGTTTGCAGCGTTTTTATTGTGTTTAATTTCTGTTTCTGGCATAACTGGGAGTGCTTGCTAGTTAAGAGTTGATGGATTTTTTTTTTATTGATTTTCTGCTGCTTAATTTCAAAAGATGACATACATTTATATCAACTTCAATTTGCCGAAGCAAACATACACATGCTTTAATTGAAAGCGAATGCCCTTTTAAAATAAAGAAATAATAACTTTATGTAGTACTAAAAATATGCCCCCTCTTCTTCCTCTTCATTTATGAAAAAATGTCAGGCCAAGGAATGTTCTGGTTGTGTGCGTAGTGAAGGATGTATGAAAACAACTCCCTGAAACATAACAACCAATCAAAGAAAAACCCTTTCCAAAAAAAAGAAGCTGTAACCACAGTGATGTGGCTGCTGTGGTGTTACGGCGTGAGGAACCCACAATAATTTATTGCTGTTTAGACAATTACCCTATCACCCGCTGACCCCTCCCCACCTAGGAATGGGAATCAAGGAAAAACAAGGAAACCTAAGGGTTGAAATATAAACAGATTTAATAGAATAATACTAAATAATTAACGTTAATAATACTAAAGAACCAATAGTGATCCTGATACCAATATAAAATATATGAGGATTATACTCAGGGTCCAACACCAGGGCAAGGAGGTCTCAGGATCGCAGCCATCATAGAAGAGAAGAAACTCCTCAGCAGACTTTATAATTTATATTGCATGTGGCATTCATGGTATGAAATAATCCTGTTGGCCAGGTTGGGTCAAGTGCCTGGGTCTCGCTCCTCCTCATTCCTGCACCTGGCTAGCTCAAAAATACAGAGACCTTGACACCCACACACCATAGCTGGCTATAAAGTAAATATTTCCACAAATTCAGACACTAGAGTCTTCTAAAAGTGCAGTTTTCCCAAGCATTAAAAGAGACCTTAGTGAAAAGAAAAATTACTGAGAGATAAAGTAATCCTGTGTCACTCAAATTATGACATGTGGTTATGCAGTCAACAGTATTTTTATAGGAAATTTCCAGGTGTTAATTTCTGAGAATTTAAACTTGATAATGTCTATAAACTGGTTTTGAACATATGCATATACAGCTGATAAGTTAAATCTATGTCCTTTCCAGATTCTACCATACAGAAACAAGCAGGGGAATAAGATACACCAGTTCATGTAAACGCATTTCAAGCCTAATGTTGAGAAATTGCTTCATTATCAGTTATTTCAATATGAGCCATTTTGGTAGAAGTTAGGAAGTCAAAAATATCTTTGGATAAAAAAAGATAGACACTGTGGCAAAGCGGAGTCCAGTCCACTTGCTCATGGGTGTTGGAACTTTAAAGTACATTTATTTTAAAAGCTTCCTGTCGTAACATTTAACATTATATGTTAGCAGTTGATACTTTCATGTAATTCTTTTCCCTTTTATTAACAAGAATTGAGTCCACAAAGCTAAGTGTTATACTAACACAGGAAAAAAAACCCCAACTTTTTATTGTTATGTTGAAAGTTTTGTTTAGAGGCTGTAGTAAACAAGGAGTTAAAGCATGGCCTGAAAGCTCATGTGCTGTCCATCAAGCTTTATCAGCTTAATCTAACATCTGAACAGGTCTAGTTAGCTAAAGCTGTTGTTAATCTTAGTTTATGCAAAAAAACCCTTTGAGTCTTCCTACAGAATTGGAGCAAGTTGAAAAGGAGGACAGTATTTCTATCCCTGTTGTCAGTATTTCTGTGGTTTTACTTAAGAGTTATTAATGATTATGATTATCTTATGATCCAAGCTTAGCATCTTTCAAACAAGATTTTGAAATTTTCTTTTTCTGCCTTTTTCTCATTATAGAAACATAATTTCAAAAGTATGTAACAATGCTACAAATGTCAAAGGTGATTATCACTTCTGTGCAGTCAAACAATATACAGTGCAGTATTGCTGTTGAAAACTCATGATCTTTAGCTGTAAAATGTTGAGAAATAAAATAATGAAACTTACCTACCAGTCTCCTTGAAACAGATTGTTAATACTTCTGCCATTAGTAGGATAAGGCCAACAACCATCTTTTCATGAGTCAGTTCAATTTTTAAGGAGATGAGAAATTACGGTAGCCTACTGAACTGCAGTGTAGTGTAGTCTCAGTTTAGATGATAAATTGCTGCTGTGAATGAAATAAGCACCTACAGTTTCAAATTTGAA
Source organism: Burhinus oedicnemus (assembly GCA_008921705.1). Lineage (NCBI taxonomy): Eukaryota > Metazoa > Chordata > Aves > Charadriiformes > Burhinidae > Burhinus > Burhinus oedicnemus. The sequence continues at coordinate 698,754 of VFFE01009105.1, forward strand.
GTAGTGCATGCAACTGGAATAAAGCGGACCAGGTTAGAAAGGGTTAAGCAGTGCTCTCAAGAGGACGATCCTTCCGAATGTAGGAAAAGAGACTTGAAAGGGTTTCTGGAAGATATTTATCTACTGTTGTTAAGACTAGTGCCTAGGAATGGTGCAGGGAGCAAGCTATGCTAAATGCTGACTATAAGGATTGAATGTGTATTTAGCTACAGTTTACGGTCCAAAGTTAAGTGATTGCAGTTTTAGCTGGAGTATTCAGGGCAGTGTCCTGGGATGTCAGTTGTTACTTAGTGATTTTTGTGTATACATCACTACTTGTTTTTTTCTAATCAAGCATTTAAACAAGAAAGTGACAGGTTTAGAAATTTGTACTGCTTGTGGTGGGTTGTTATTATAAAAACAGGCATAAACTTCTGACAGCTCCTCTCAAGTGTATGTGGGGAGGAGGGCAGACCTTGCTATCTCATTTTTCCTGCAGGAACCACCAAGATATTCAGACTCTGCGATGGGCTGTTTGGACAGCTGGTCCCACTGTTTCATAACTGTCTCAGAACAGTGAACCAGATGGATTTTGTATCTGTAAAAGAGACCTTTGGGAGTCTGTGACAATGAAAGTTTGTAGTGATACAGGCAAAGCCTTATGAGGACAAATGTTCATCACTTACTCACTAAAAAGATCTGATATGTATCAGGGATCTTCTTTTTTTGGTATGTACTTGATTCGTATCTTGCTGAGTTTGATGACTGGGAGTTGTAGCCATAGCCTTAAGCCAAATAATAAAAATAAGGGTTGTTACGCTATGAAATAAGACTTCTTTTTGGGGGTAATTTTGGATATGTGTCCACTTATGCAGCCTTTCAAATGCATTTAGTGTTGAAATTAATTTTATTTGTATTTCTTGGTTAAGATGGCTGTTTTCTCTAACTAAGTTTGGAATTTTTGTGTACGCATGATGTCTACTTATTACATACAATGTAGTGTACAACTAGTATGTATATTTGCATATGTTTACACGTTTTCTGTTTACTTCACTTATGCTGTGTAACAGTGCAATTAAACTTTATCTGTTTAAATGTCAAAAAGGGGCTTACTGAGAGCTGCAAGTTGCTATACCATAATAAATGCATCACATAAAACATCATTTTATTGCATGTGCATGTAGGAGCTCTGTTGAAGATGGTCTGGGAATCTGCACCATTTTTTGAGATCTTAAAATCTCATGCTTAATATACACTGAACAAGACAAAGGGTCACTAACAATAAAAATGTTTAAGAAACTGAACAGAACTTTAGACACTGAGACAGAAAGTGTAGCAGTACTTCTACTTGGTACTTCCTTAAAGAAAGGCATAGCTGTCTTATCTTTACAGCACTCTAACAAACCTTTACTTAAATGGAGTACCTTTTGGATTGTGCTTGTCCAGCTTTCCAGCAGCTTCTTTGAATGAAAATTCTATAGTAATTTAAAAGATCACTTTTCTCTCTGTAAAGGAAAAAATCAATATTTAAAAAAAAAAAAATCTTTGCATCCATCTACATTACTGTTATTTTTCATCTTCCTGTAATAATGTTCTCCTAAATTTAAAGTTTAACACTTTAATACAACTTTTTGGTTTACACTGTACTGTTCCCGATATATTGCAACAGTGGGCTGGTGATTTTTTTGCTGTTATTTTTTTAAAGCAATTGGATAACAAATGAATGGAACACAGAAGATGTCCATAGAAGCTGGTTTGGGGAAGAAAAGCAATAAAGCTGTATTAATAAAATTATGACCTAGGCTAATTAGCCCTTCCTGAAGGCCATTCTGGCTGTCTCAGGTAGTGCTATATGCTGCTGTGTGCAAGGCTGTATGTTGGTAATAGCTGTTTAGTGCTCAGCAGAGTCTTGGTCTGGTGCATCTGGTGCACTACAGTTATTACTGAGTAGTTCTTGCCTGTCTTTGGGTTTTCTGGATCATCTGTTGTAGGACTACTACTACTGAGTAGAAGCGCTGAGTTCAGAGTCTGCTCGTGTGAGCAAACGAAACTTAGGATGAATGATGGCTTTGAATCATGACCAATAATAAGAGATGCTTTTAAGTGAGAGAAGTAAAACAAAGTAATTTAAACCTATCTAATTAAGCCACGATTATTTTTACTCTTACTAAGAGCTATGTGATATCTACTGTGTAATGTACAAATGGAGGAGTTATGCAAGAGTGTACATTAAATTCATTTTAGTACTTAAATGAGTAATGACATTGGAATTATATGTTGATGTCTCTTGCAGTTTGACTGTCTGGTAGTATGTTTGACACTGAATTATTATAGAACAATACATAATGTCACATGTGAAGCAGAATGGCTTATTTAAGATATTTGCACTCTTATTGCTCTTCCAAGAAAATGGACTTTATTCATTAGTGATATCTTATCAGTGGAAAGCAACCTATGAATGTGTTGGGATAACAGGTCATGGCTACAGTTGTGTGTTCCAGAATATTGTTAAAGCCAAGCAGCAGGCGAAGTAAAGAATATCAGCATTTTCAATGGAAAAATCAATTATTGGCCAAGAGCAAAGCAGAGAGGAAAAATAGTGAACTGTAGACGTCCTGTCACGAATATAGAAAATGCGAATCAGAGAGGGTACTCAAATCAAAATTAGGTAGGTATTGTAAACATGTGCATGCTCACGTGTAGCCAAAGCACTCGAAAGTAAAGGTTTAAAGCTTTATTTCTGATTTGGTTGTTGAAATTCTAAGTATTCACTAAAGTCCTTGGAGGTTACAATTGAAAGTCTTGCCCATTGCTGGAAGCAGGAGTCTTGTTTATATGCTGGTTAAAATATGCAGGAACGTTAATGTCAGGAAATTAAACTTGTCTTTTTCACCCATTTGCTTCTAAGGCATGATTGTGTCTCGGTGACTGGAAGCAGCTTGTTGCTAAATGATGTCTCTATATGTTAGCTTGATCTAATTTTGAATCTTGAAATAGTTCAAATTCATAAGCAGTTTTGCCTTTAGATTACAGTACTTGGCAGGGGTTGCATTGACTTGGTGGCCTAGGTTATACTAGTGTCTTGCTGATTCATAGATTTTAGAAAGATAATTGCAGGTGTGAAAAAAGGTATCACTGAAGTGGGGCTAAAAGTGTAGTTCTTGTATCTTGTAGTGATAGGACAGGTTTGTAATGATTTCTTAGTGCTTAGTTACTTCTTCAAATGATCAAGCAAATTAAAGCCATGGTGAACCCAGATCTAATGTCTTATGCAGCTATAAATATAGACAAATATTGCTGAAATGAACGTTTAGCTTCAGATTCACTGTGGTGTGAAAACTGAATGTAAGTTGACCTTCATGTTAAATATTTTTATAACCAATATGATAGTGTATATATACATTACTTAACAAGTATAACCACTGCTGTGGTAATTTGAAGGGATGCTCTAGTTCTTTATTGCTTCAAATAAGAGTAATAGAAGTAGGGCTCAAATTTAAATGTACTTTAAAAGATTCCTAGGTTATTGCAGTAAATTATCTGCTTATGACATCCAATTATAAACATCCTTTAAGCGTGGATTTCAATAATTTGAAAACGGTTCTTCCCATTCTATTGATTTTTGTTCTTAGAAGTCCCCCTTGGCTGAAGCTCCTTGTATATCTCATTTTTTTTCAGCTAGGAAAGGAAATTCTGTATGTTGAGAGAAATCTCCCAGGAGGCTGATAATTAGATGGTAGGATTTTGTGGAGAATGAGCTTGTGAGCTTATAATTTGTCCTGCACTAAACAGTCCTGCCACTATCTTGTCAATCATAAACCTATACATTACTGTAAGTGTGGAGGATGTAGGTTGCTTGAATTGTCCCCAGTTGCCAGTCTGGGCAATGCTGGTCTGCTGATCTGGAAATTGGAGGCTTAGAGGAATTATATTACTGATCTAGACAACTGAGAAATTTTATTACTGGGGGAAATAGAGTATACATTTCATGGCTCAATGCTTGTAATGGTTGGAGATTTCAATCCCTCTTTGGGATAGAGGAAATAGAATTTAAGTATAAGATCCTAACTGATTTGAATCGGTAACTCCATTAAAGTTATATTTATTATACACCTACTGACAGTGATCAAGGTGTCATTTAATAAATATAGCACTGATGCTACAGTGAAATCCATGTCCACATAGAGCTACCGAACAATTCATTTTTTATTCTTTACAACTGCTTTTACTTTTTTTTTTTTTTTTTTTTTTTACAGGTAATACTTGTGGTAGATTGAGTTTAAAAGTAATAGTATTTATGTTAGCAGTTAAGTGATTACTGAGATACTGACTGGTAGCTTTCAGAAAAATATAATCAAAGAACAGAGTATAGACAGACTAAAGGTGCTTTTCTAGTGTGTGCTATGTAAAATCTCAACTATCTTAAATTTGGAAACAAAACTGCAGCCCTCACAAAAGGTAGCATTTTCACATTTTGGAATTGTACTCTGAGCACTCTGGATGCTTCTATATAATCATAAAAGAGTTATTAACGATGACAGAAATTAACACCCTCCCACAGAGATCACAACAAAAAACCAATCATATTTGTTTGCTGAGTCTGTGAAATATTAGATGTTCATTAGAAAGCCACTGGGCAGCATAATTGTGTGGAAACAGACTGCTTACATTTCAGTATTGAAACGTTTCACACAGATCTGAGTTGAATCCTTTGTAATATTAACGGCATGGGCACATTTTGAAGGAGCTGCTGCTAATTTATTCTTTGTGCATAATAGCAAACCTCCCAAAACCTCTACACCCTTTGTTTGCTAAAATTCTGAATTTTGGAAACAATTGGTGTGTTTGAAAGTGTTTGGCTCATTGAAATAATTTTTTAAGAGCAGGAAGAGCTTGAAACATTTAAATGAGAATGAGCCTTGATATTTCCAGTATTTGATATTCATTATTTTTATATTTCAGGAAAACATTCATATACATACTGCATATTTTCTTTTTCTTCCAAGCAGGGTCTCATTAAATCCATCCTTTCCTCCACTTTTTTGAGCAGTATATCAAATCTGATCTTTGTCCCAGTGATGTCATTTAGAATTTTGCTATTATCTTTAACAGGAACAGACCTTTTAGAAAAGGCATTAGATAAACTGAACTGTAGAAATGATAATGACAAAGTTAGAAATGACATTTTTAGGTTATCATAAAAAAACTTGCTCCATTCAGCAAACATAAGTCAAAAAAGAAATGAATTGTAAACACACATGGGGGAATCTTGCAAGTTTTTAAAAAATCTTAGTTGATCTTGTGGGCAAATTCCACAGAGCTAGAGAATTTACATGGAAAGGACTTCAGCTACGTTCCTCGTGTGGAAAATGTAATGTTTTGATGGAGAAACTGTTTTTTAACAGGTTTTACTAAACAAGTAGATTTTATTGACTGACGTGTCTGTAGAACGAATTTTGATGTTCTGCTTAGCATATAGGAATGCTACAGTATCATTTGACAAAATGTGACTTAAGATGGATACAAAGCACTTGACTGTGACTACCTGAGTTCAGATGAGACTTTGAAAATAAGCTTTGTCTCTCAAACTCGTTGACTTTCAACAGGAACTTGGCCACCTTTTCATTTCTCTGTGGCCTGTCATTGCAGGATTTTACTTGTAAGAAACAATGTTAACTCTTCTGTTTAAAAGCTGTGGTCCAGAAACTCAGCAAACTCACCCTGCAACCGCATTTGTGTCTAATCCTCTTAAATATGTGTATGTTAGTAACAGTATTGAGTGGACATATGCACTGGCTTAATTTTTGCAGGACAGCATAGAAGATGGGACTGTTAAATGTTTTTGCCATAAGCACTGATTTAATAAGAAAAAAACAATGAACTATGAATCAGATCTTTTGGCATTTGTGGCAGAAATAAGGGTAACTGCTGCCATGTGGACAGGAACAATGGAAAAAGTGATACAGGAAGCCTCAAATACAGAACGTCATCCAAGTGGTGAACCACATGTCTGTCACCAAGAAGCACACTTAGACATGTTCATTTATTCAGGTAGAAGTAGCAGGCTGAACATTATTCATAATCAGCAGGCTTTTCACATCTGCAGCAGGCTTGCACTCTGCAGTGCAAGCATTGATACATAAACATAGAAATTCAAATATGACACAGGTGGAATGAAGCATCAGTTTTGACCCAACAATACTGTAAAATGTAAAGGAAATAAAAATCATTTTGACTAGCTAAATGAAAGGGGAACTTTGGTGGGAAGAACGTAATTACCTATGTTGCATTTGACCACATCCTTGTGCACTGAGACCAAAACTTCTAAAGGCACTGTGAGATTAGAGTACAAATGGTCAGGAACTCATCTTTATCCTCTTCATTTCAGAAGAGTGACTACTACTATTTACATTAATATGTCCGAGCCCATCATCCCCATGGGAATCTTTCAATACGAATAATGTTAAATACTACAGTATCTGGAAAGCCAGTCTTTAAGTAGGAATGCTTATTCTGAATGGTAATACTATGGAGATGATCTGATTAGAAAATGGATTTGTATCATGGCATAAGAGTTTGTATTAATAACATATAATAAACAGCTGGGTTCTTTTGATGTTGCTTAGAGGTAAAGTAATGGTGGATCTTTAATCAGAAGAAAAGGCTGTATGTATATTGAAAAGAATAGGATGTTATAATTAGAAAGCTTTATAGTATGAAGTGTAACAGCATGTTAAATATGAGGATCAATGTCTAATCAGATTATAAAGAGTACTCCTGTACTAGTGAAGACCTGTTATCTAGATAAGACTCTATTTGCAAGACAAGCTAGTATCTCAGCTTCATTGTGTTTAATTGCAGGACAGTGAATCTCAAAACTGGTTTCGTTCAAAACTAGTGTTTCAGTACCCCATTCACAGCAGAGGAGTGAAAACAGGAAGGCTTCCTGTCCCTTTTCATCTTTATTGGACTCAAATGAGAGTGTTAGAGCCAACATGAGGAAAGAAATGTTAAGGCAATCTCAATTTTTTTTTTTAAGGGAAGCATCATTAGTCTTCAGGAAGAGCTGGAAAAAAATTTGGTTGATATTAGTATTGAGTAAATGGAACAGATTGTAATCTTTCTTTAAACAGTTGACAGAGAATTTTCTTCATTATATAGGCGGTGGGTTTGAGTGAGAATGCCTTGACTTTATCATACACAAAGAGGTCAAATATTAAATTGGGTAACACGGAGCTTGAGTGTTTGCCAATTCACAGATAATGAGGACACTGTATCTCAGGGGTCTTTTTGTTTTCTTTATTTTCTTTATGGAAAGAAAACAAAACCCTGTCAGAGATTTAACTTTGCATTTCCAGTGGGAATTTCTGCCATAAATGTTGAATGTGATTATCCAACCTGAAATTTTTGGTAAACAAAACCTCAATCAATAAACATGAAAAAAGATACAATGTACATCTGTTTTGTCAGGAAACATTAAAAACTAGTTGATGAGAGCACTTAAAATCCAAAGCACTTTGAAGCCTAAACTTGCTGAAATGAAATCGAAAACTCTTGTTGCATTTCATGGGTTTTGGATTAAGATCCAGTTTATCAGAACACTTGAAGCATGGGCTTAATTTTAAGCATATTGATGATTTAATTAATTTAATGGAATTGTTCATGATGTTGAGTGCTTTCAGGGCTCTGTGAGCAGATGTGAAGTCGCTGCATGGGTAGATTTCCGTTGTGATGTAGAATTCCAGATGACCAAGAACTGTCGCAAAACAGAAAAGGCAAGTAGAGAATCTGTTTCCAAAACTGCTAGGCATCCTGTTTCTTACAGAGCCTGTCTACTGCTGTTTCTGTTTTTCTGTAACAAAAGTGACTTGCAGTGGTATAATTAGCTAAGTGAGGCTGCCCCCAAAATAAGATCCTATGCAATCATTTGTTATGTAGAACAGATGTATATTCTCTGTGTATATCCTTGTCGTATTTTTACCTGTATTAGTTATACTTGTTCCACGGAGTTGCATGTTTTAAATTTAGAATAAGGTGATAATCTATTCATATGGGACAGGAATTCATGGATGTTGCCTATGCATAATATATGGCCCATATGTTATAGAACAGCCCCTAACTGTATTATCAAAGGCTTCTTTTTCCCAAGCTTGATATCCTTTATTCAGGTTATTGCTTTTCAGTACTAAATAGAAGATAATTAAATAGAAGATAACGGTGTCCTTTTCATTATTTCTGTGATTTGTTGTCATGATGTGCTTGTGTAATTTTTCCTCTGCTATTAGCAATGACAAAAGGAAAAAGGTGTTCAGATATGGCAACTGGATATTTTGGATATTTCTAGGGTATTTCATATTATAATATGAAAAAATAAGGCTTTACTCTTGAAAACAAACTTGGGCAATGAAATTTTATTCCGATCAGATTGTTTTTAGAAAATCCAGGGTAGTCAGATTTTTCTAGTCTAAATCATAGAATCATAGAATGGTTTGGGTTGGAAGGGACCTTGAAGATCATCTAGTTCCAACCCCCCCTGCCCTGGGCAGGGACACCTGCTTCTAGACCAGGTTGCTCAAAGCCCCATCCAACCTGGTCTTGAACACTTCCAGGGATGGGGCATCCGTAACATCTCTGGGCAACTTGTTCCAGTGGTTCACCGCCCTCATAGTAAAAAATTTCTTCCTAATATCTACTCTAAATCTACCCTCTTTCAGTTTAAAATTGTTACCCCTCATCCTATCACTACACTCCCTGATAAAGAGTCCCTCCTCATCTTTCCTGTAGGACTTACTTTGCTATAGTTTATGTAGTATGGCTAACGATAAATAAGCTGGCAAAGCTGAAGAATAAATCTGTCCCGTAAAGATTTACTTTACAAAGGATTTTTCAGAAAACATACATACATAAATCAAAATACTTAAACCAGTTGATACAAAATAGCACAGAGTAAGACCTCCTGCATTGTTGGAGGTGTGCTGAGAACTTGTTGTTTTTTTCCCCCAACAATATACAAAATTAAGTTGCTATTGACTTTCACCTATAGCTATGAATGCAAAGTCCAAACTACTGTTCAGTCAGAACAGTGATTTGTTTGCATTCATTTAGCATGTACATGAACAAAAAAGCATATACAGCAAAGCAATAATAGAAGATCTTATTAGGGAGGGTAACTTGAATAAATTTTCAGAGAAGCAGCTAATTGCTATATATGTTACTGGTTCCTAAAAAGAGTTCTGTTTCTTGTCTTTAAATTGTGTTTCTGTTCTTTGAGCTATTTAGCTATACTGTAAGTTACTTTGCACTTGAGACAATGTTTACTCATCTTGCGGAGTGAAATGTAGTACTCGTCTGTTTTCTATTGTAAAAAACCCCGATGTTCTGTGTGACTTTAAACTGTTTATGAACTTGCACTGAACATTATTTAGCTACCTTTCTTTGGGAGTAAGGGCTATAGAATTAGGCAGTATTATTTATATTTCAGGTTTTGCGCTGCTTATTTCTGCAAAATCTTATTTTAAATAAAGGAAGAGGACTAAAGTTTATGGTCAAAAAAGCAATACCCACATCATGAAAAAAATGTCCTGGTAGAAAATTGGGCTGCTTGTCCTTAATATTGGATGATGTGATGCCTGTAACTTTTTGAATGTTATATAATAGTTTGTAAGATTATTTGACCAGAATCTTCAGATGTGTGAAAGATGTGTTTCTTCAAACTTGAGCAAAACAGATAGATTCTTACATTGCTGGGTATTTAGGATAAATATGTTGATCTAAATTTAGAGAGGTCTGTCTTCCTGAATGAGGGATTTCATCGTAAATCCTTGATTTATTTGTTGTTTGGTTAAAATAAAATGAACAACTGATGCTGTCTGGCAAGCACCATCTAACATATTGATAATGCTTTAGAGATTTTAATGAGGTTTCTATCTAACTATTCCAATTACATTTTTTTAAGTACCCCACTGCCATCTACTATGGAGACTGAAGAACAACTTTTCTTACAGAAAACAAGCTTGATTTAATAATATTTAGGGAGCAATTGAAGCCTGACAGTGTAGTTTAAAAAACAAAAACCAAACCCACAGAAAACAACAAAACAAACACACAGTCAACAAGCAAAACCAAAAGTAGACTTTACATGAAAGATGAAGAGCAATGTCTTTTTATCAAAGACAAGACGTTTACAACAAAGATGAAAAGCAGTGGTGGGCTTCTGACAACTGTTAGGTGGCTTTGGTCCTCATTAGAGCCCACCAGGGTGCTGGAAAAGTTAGTTTTAAGTTTCTTTGGTCCTCTGATGGATCTCTGATAAGTTTTCAAAGTACATGGACAAAATAGGATTAGACTGTTTATATCCTTGATCTTCTTTTTCTGCATTCTCAATAAAGGCTTAACTTACCTCTCAAGGTTAATACCTATTGTTGAAAGAATTTGGCAAAACATTCATAACTGAAAATAAAGACATGAAAGTTTCTGAAAATAGTAATGGCAAGTATTGGTGGAAATTACGTGTCTCAAATGGGAATTTGAGCTGATAAAAACCCCCTTGTCTCTGTTGTGTCTCTCTTTTAATGACCATTTCCATGGTTTCTCCTCCTAATTTAATCCTGACTTGAAGTTTTTTTAAGTAAAATGTTTACTAGACAGCAAATAACAAAGGAATGACGGCAGAAACATTTTGATATTTGTGAGCTGTATTCAAACTGAGGTTTAAGAAGAAAAGTATTCCAAGAATAAACCAGATTGGGGTTGGGTTGTTTGGGTTTTTTTTCTTTTTTTTCTTAAAGGCTAGTACCAGTGCATTTAGCATAGCAGCACAGCCCTGCTTTGACTGTGGAGTGGGTGGCCTGGGGTGGGGAGAGGAGCCATCTTAGCAGTGCTGCAGTATTTTTCAAATGTGTATACAATGTTGGTGTTCAAAACAGATTTACTAGTATAGCTGCTAATACATAAGGCTTAGAAATTAAGCCTTTAGTTTAAATGAAGACACTAAAATTCTAGAATTAAATGTGAAACAGAAGGGTCCCTTTTGGCAGACTAACAAACAAACAAAAAAAAAATGTTTTCCTGTTTAGAAAGACCGGGTCTTGGAAATATATAGCCTAAATAGAAAAGGTCTGCAGTGTGATTAAAATTTAGGAATGAAAATATCCTTATAGAAACATAGGCATATTTTTTAAATTTAGCTGCCTAAGAAATGTCTCTTACTCAGAGTAAGAGTCATTTATATTGCTGAGCAGGTCTGTTCCTGCTGGTAGTAGCTTCTAGCTTATGAAAAAAATTTATAAAATTTCCTTGTTGCTCTTGAGTTAGTTGGAGTAGAAACCAAGCAGGGTATGGTCACTTGAGGAAACAGCAAATGTTACGGCCTGCGGTCAATAAACTCAAAACTTTCCAGGCTTCAGGAACTACCCATCTATATTTAACAAACTAAACCATTCTCTTGCCATACTCCCATATAATGATTTTTATAAGGAAATGTACAAAGAAATGTATCTTAATTTTTCTGTGATGTAGGCTTCTGTCAGCTAAGTCTTACAGAAACTTGGGTGTGCTAAAACATATTATCTGCATTTCCTCATCTGTATATGTCTATAGTTTTGCTTTATGCTATGCAAACCCAAGAATTATTCAAATCTAAGTTCTTCAGAACCTGTGTTTCGCTGTTGTTAGTTCCCTACCCACACCCTCCAAGGGTATAAAGCTCCTGTAACTTCGTTGTTAACTTTCTCTTTCCCTTCAGCAGACTAATTTCCTTTTTTTCACTTAAGTAGCTGGAACGCTGATACCTCTGCTGCCAGGCTGACTTCATTGCTTTCTCAGTCTGCCAGTGTCTGCCTGCTGTCCCACATGGTGCACCTTGGCTGTGCAAATACACACGCACACAAAACAGGAGACAATTAAAGTTTGGGCTATTTAGCACCGAATCCCATAAAACTCTCTTCAGCACTGCAGGATTAAATTTAATTTTTAGTAATATGTTGAAACAAATATCCTTTCATTCATGAACACTCAATTCTGCAGATCAGTGATGAGAGCATTTGTTGAACTCATTACTTGACTATGTAGTTTAGTTGTTTGTTCTATTTAATGTGAAACTATGAAGGAACATATAGTGCTTATGAATCAAAAAAGAATGAATACATGTAGTGTATAACTGTTAGTGATATTCAAACTCATGTACGAGATTGATGCTGCCAAGGTAAATGGGACTATCACAACCTAAATTTAAAGGGGTGACTGAGGAGGCATATTCTACAACAAGCGGAGTTCTGCTAGATACAGATCTAGTAGAATCTAAAGGTATTTGATCATTGTAATTGCCAGTATGCTATGTGATGCTTCAGGTTTTTGTAAATGCATGTGATGTACACAGAGAATTTAATTTTTAGATCCAATATAAATTGTAGCAAGTAATGGAGCATGTGAGTAGAACTATGTTAATTTATGCTAGTTGAGCTCTAAGTAATGGAGGAATATCTTCATGGAAATGCTAGCCTTTGTAAATTCTGAACGAAAAACTGAAAAGCCATTTTGAGGAAGGAATTTCTGTCTAGCTAGTGTACACAGAAAAAACCCCACACTTCTATATGACCTTTAGATTAAATCTACAAAGTGTTCACCTTTAATTGCTAAGTGCTTGATAAATTGAGATTTGGAGGAAGGGAACAGCACACAAACATTTAGTAATATGTGATACATCTTAAGTTTAATCTTCTTTGCATTATGTAATAACAATGACATACTCTTCTGGCAATTAAAACCAACATATGTTTTCTCAACAGTCAATAGGCCCTAACCTAACTAATACAATAAACTCTGTGAATATTTGCAAATATATTCTGGCTGTTTAATTTTAATTCAAAGGCTTCTGTTTATCACCTCTTTCAGGAATGATTTTGGAAACTGTAGCTAGATACTTGACTGCTAGTAGTTCTAGTGTGTCCTCTACATTCCTGCTTTTGTACCTTTGTGTGTCTTTAATTATGAAAGGAAAATATTTTCCTTTATCCAAGATGTTACTTGAACAAAGCTACATTTCCAGAAATTCTTCAGCTGCTTTTTTCTTCTCTTATTAAAAGCTGCCCTTTTAATATTCTGCCTGTGCATAAATTCAGGGACTCTGAAAAAGGAAGATAATCCTTTCTTGTCCACTCTTGCAACTGGAAAATTTAATATTTAAGTTAAAACTCCCTGTGTCAGCCTTCAACAAAAATATTAATAAAAATTGTCACAACTTTTTCATGGACTTACTTTTTATGTTTAAAGCCAGAGGTTGTCAACATATCATCTAGTTTGAGTAATATATAGCAAGTAAATGATTTCTTGTCAAACATATTAGCCCTGGGCTATGGCCAAAACCAAGAAATATTAGGAGTCAGGCAAACATAATTTGAGATTATTTGAAACAATTTTGAGATTAGAAGCTGATTCTCCAGATGCTGGCAGATGGAATCTCCTTTCCTTCTCTGTAGTCTCCCAGTTTATGTAGTATAAAGCACTGTTCCTGTAAGAGGATACTCCTTATATCTAGTGACTTAGACATATTGATACCTATTTCTGTCTTCAAGAAAGAGAGGAGGAAAAATACTGTAGTAAATTGCAGAGCAGTCCTGGGGTCCGTGATATTTCACGTCCTTGTTTTAAGGTGAATGTAGAGTTGCAATTAACAGAGAGAATGCCGATGGTTTGACATCTGAGGTTTTAGAAAGTTTCACGGCTCATTTCCTAGACAATTTGTGAGCTGCTCTAGCTGTATTCATGGTGCTCTTCAGGAGCATATCCTAACTTTATTATTGGCAGTCTGTATAACATAGCCATATGATCCTATAGCCATGAGATACAGTATTGTCTTACAGGAGGCCTACAAGCTCTGGGAGCTGCTGACTGTAAACTACAGAATCAGAATGTGTGTTCGCACACGCTTGATCCAATGCAGAGAGAGTTTATTTCAAAATCTGTAAAGAAAACTGAGCCTTCTGAAAGGTTGTTATTCTCTGTCTGTAGAGCCGTGATAGGGATGGGGATTCTCTTTTATGTCAGATTTTTGTCTCTGCAGATATGAACGCTATAATCAATGCATGAGGGAGCAGCACTCATTTTCTCCTACTAGCTGAGCTGTGTAACATTGCTTCTAGTCAGATACGCACAGTTGCATTGCAAGAAATGCTCTGTGTAACCATTAGTATGATTTTTTTAGTAGCAGCTTGTGTTTGCTTGAAGGCTGTATCATCAATCTACTTCTGTGAATTTTCCTCTGCCTCTATTCATTCTACCAATACTGGATACAATTTCTGTGTCATTAAATAGTTGCTATGGACTGCTATCGAGAGGATACATGAAGAGCTATGAAAAGATAGAGTAAGAAAACATGAAGTCATGTTTAACTTGGTTTGCAGCTTATTATCATTCAGAAAAGGAGATAAAACTCTCTGAATTTTGCAAGTCTGAGAGCCAAGGTAAGACATGAGAGAAGTTGGACCCCTTTCCATGTAATATCTTTTGGAACAGCTCTTTGCTAATCATTTAGTCTTCCCCATTCCATCCCTCGTCTCCAAATTTGTTTTTGGAGGTAGTTGATTATATCTTTCTCTTTGTCTTGGATGCTTCTTGGGAGATGAGCACACCTGTCCCCCATTTCCCCCCATTGACATGAGCATTTCCGTGAGAAAATAAGGTAAATCGTCTTGTCTCCTCTCTGTTTTTACTATGCTCTGTGAGTTGACATAGGGCTTTTCCTCCGTTGGCGTTGAACCAGTCATCTTCCTGCTAAGCCCAAGTAAACTTCTTTGAATTTCCTCCTTAGGCTGCTCAGCAAGTCCCTACTGCTGCTCACTTCTTTTGTCTGTCTTCATGCTTTGCATGAACAGATGGTGGCTATTACAACTTTTCCTGTTGTGTACAAGCAAAATTCAGCCTAGCGTAGCACTGATTTGCCTTGGACTAAAATATCCCTTCACAGATCACAGTTTACGCAATTCGGTTGCCATCAACCTTACATCTATTAAATCACAGATAGCCTTAGGAAGTCATTAAGAGACACTAGACTTTCTCAGAGTGACTCAATACTGTAGATCCATTATGCGATTCTTAACTCTCCACTTGTAAAAATGAAAAATTCTGCTTTTGAATAATAACATCCTCTAGCTGACATTACTTTTATACTCTATCAGGAATATGTTTTGATGTGGAGAAAAAACCACCAGAAAATTCTGCTTAAAAATATAACTTGCTTTCTTGGCTATACCAGCATGCCGTTGTTTCTTTCTTCAGACTATTTTGCCTTACTGCTACTGTGAAATAAGCAATTGTCTTTTGATCACGTGGTTTTAAAAAAAAAACAAAAAAGTCTGATCACTGTTCATGAGAGAAAACTACCAAGACATCAGGGAAAGCTCTGGACGCAATATTTTGCTATAACAAATTATTGTTTCTTTCCCACAGGTGATATAAAATGCTTCATTCTGTAACTGGCAGCCTAGCAGCTTAAAATTAGCAGCTGAACGTCCTTCGTTCATCCTTTCATTGATCATGCCTTGTATTGTGCTTGCCATTTCCAGTTCTGGATCAGCTCAGAACCTTTGCTGTGGTACAGTAATTGTTGTCTGGCCGTGCTAAATGTCTGTCCCTGTTTAGGAAGTAAAGTTTACAGCAAGGAAACTGTTCTGTGACAACTGATGATGTAAGGATTAAATTTTAGAGCTGAATTTTAATCCTAGTAAGGAGCAGCTGTTAACAGTATTTCTTTGCAGACTTGTAAAGCCTCCAAACACTGATCGTTTGTTTCCCTTCATTCTTTTCTAATTTAAGAAGAAGAATTTAGCATGAAACCTTTTCATTCCTCCTTGAACAGTTCATGACTAGACAGTTAGCCCTGGCTAGGGAAGGTAAGATTGAAAGGATGCTGTTTTGTCCCGTAGCAGTTCAGGCTTACAGAGTTCTCATTCTTACCTGTTTGTTCCTGCCTCTGTTGGGCAGTGCACTGTTTTACAGGTATACTAAAACAAGTGTTTTGTGCAGATCAGGTAGGGACTGAATCAGGGCACCTATGTGGCTAAAGAATAGGCTCTTCTTATTTTACTCAGAGCTGTGATTTGATTCTCAATTCAGCCTTACAAACAATTTTATTGGCATGAGATGAGGAGGCACAGTGCCGCAGAAACTGTAACTGCAGAGAAGAAAAGATAATTTCTTCCATGGGGAAAGCTGCCAAAACCTTGCTTTGAGAAACTTCTCCCTCTAGTTATCTTTTCATCAGGCAACCAATGGAATTGGATTGTAGGTCTTAAAAAGGCACACAAACAATAAACTCCACAACTTTGTGTTGGTCTCATGTGTAGTCGCATTAAGTCCAGAGCATACCACTGGAATCACTCAAACCACTTTCAAAGCCAGACTTGTTTGGCTGATAGGCTGCTAATTTTTTAAGTTCATAATCTCTAATGATAAAGTTAGTCTGTCAGTGTGCATCCTGTCACAAAACAAAATAAAAACTGTTAACTTCAGAGTTCAAATTTAGATTGATGCTAAGTGATTCTTAGGTAGTTGTCTTTCCTTGGAGAAACTTTAAAAAGATGTGTGTGTTTATTTTTAAATTTATCTCTACATCACTTTCCAGATATAAACTGAAGTCTAGGGTTAGAAAACCTGAGCAATTTTCAAACTTTATTCAGCACTTCTTATTCCTGGATTATAGAAACTGAACACTGAGATGAGTTAATCACTTCTGAGATGAGTTAATCACTACTACTGATACTGCTGCCAAGCCAGTGACATTTGCTAGCTATATCACAGCCACCTAGAGTACAACAGATTATAACAGTGGTGAGAACTACTGTAAAAATGCCTAACATAGTTTTAAATATTAATCACACTATCCATATATTGAAGTAGCTGCTCTTGAAAAATATACTGTCCAGCTGAAACTTTTAATCAAGACATTCTCATTCTGGAATAGCTTGAATAAAATTGAATACTAATGGAAACCTTTTGTTTATAGTTACGGTGCTTTATTTTTTAGGACAATTTTTCCTTTTAACCTAGTATAGTGATACTAGGGAGAATCTCTTCTTGGTTTAAAAATTCTTGCATAATATTGATGCCCTTTTTTGGATTGAAGAAATGAAAGACCACCTCATCTCTGTGCAATTCCTTTAGTTATAGCTAGAATTTTAAATCCACCCCTTTTTTTCTCCTCCTTTTTTTTTTTTTTAACTAATATTTTGAGCAAGATACCCAATGCCTACTTTGAAGACATTCTAGTAACGTTACACTTGCCAGTACAGAATGTATTTAATACTTCTTCAATGCATACAGGAAATATCCAACCAATAATCTTTTTTAAATGCACGAAGGGAGAAGTTTTGTTTATTTCTGTGGCCCACTCGTCAGCTCAAGTGCTGGGAAGGAGCAGAAAAGTGAGGTTCTAGACACAGTTGCCCAGTCAGTATAGGCACTTGCCCTTGCACCTAGTTGTAAATTTCCTAAATTGCTGGTTTAGACATGTTGTGTTACCTTTAGAAACAAATTTAAAACAATCTCCCTCTAAAATTTTGCTGGCTTAAGTGCTGGGAGAGTAGTGGGCAGATGAAACACGAGAAAGTGCTAATATAAGCAATGACACAGAATACGTGGTATTACTATGTACCAAAACTGATCAACTTCCCAGTATTTCTGCAGCATGTATACTACTTACCATAACAAAAAAAGATTTGAATTTTCTCAATTTGAGAACAGTAGTGTAAATTCACAGATCCATTCTAACTTCTTGTTGCCATAAATGTATTTTAAATGTGACTATTGCAATGTGGGTTTAGTTACTGGTTATATAATCACTGAACTTTTAAGGGACTTTGATTAAATCACAGGGACTATTAATTTGCTGTTGTAAAGCTAGTTACAGTGAAAAGCTACAGTAGCTTCAGAGAAAGTTAAAATATACATATATATATATATATATATGGGTTTGTATGTGTTTATAAAGTGTACAAATTGTTGCCATTTCACTATGCAGGTCCAAGTAGATACCCAAGAAAGCAACAGACTGGGAGTATCAGAGGGAAAGATAATGATTTATGCTAATTAATACATTATACTCAAGTTTCAAAGGAAAGAAAGAAAATCTGAAAATAAAGGACTGGGGCTATCATTACAATTATTATCAGTGTCTGATGATTCAATGTCTTTCTGTATTCTCACTGGCAAGCTAGATGGTGTTTAGAATTCCCTGTTATAGCTCTGCTATCTTTAATTGAACTTTTTGTTTTGTTGTAAAATTCTGCCCAGGAGCTCCACCCAATCTCTAGTAAAGGGAGTTAAATAGCTATTCCTGTCTGGGAAGAGCTAAAGGTAGTTAAATAATTCTCCCCTGCTGCTTGAATTCTTGTGCTATGTGAGCACTGTTTATTATGTGAATTTTGTTCTCCTTGTCTTGGAGCAGAATTATGTGTTCTGAAGGCTATTGAGGAATAGAAGTGGGTGTTTTAATCTCTTCTGCAAAATGTTACGTTTAAGTTACAACAGCTGAGTGACCTGAACTGGAAGTGCAGTGATGCATGGCATGCTTTAGTTCTTGACTGGCTGGCTGAATGCTTTGAGACCTCAGTATCCCTTAAGGCTCTTACTGGTAAGCAAGAGATGCTAAACCAGTTCGTACTTAAGCGTTAGGGGGAGACTCTGTGACCAGCTATATCTGTGCTGTACTTTGTTTCTAGCAATGTAAGCATTGCTCTTGTCTTCCCTGTTTGTAACTAATGTATTCTATTACCTGGAACTCTCAGGCTGCTCTTCTGTTGCAAAACCAACCAATTCATTGTACCAGTTTATTTTTGTCAGTGTGGTTCTTCCTCAGAAAAATTAAAAGCAGCTAATTTGGAGTACAATCATGAGTAGATGATATAGCTGCTTTAGTTTCCTTTTGTCTGTAGTTTGGTGTACCTCTGCAGAAAGGGAAGGGAGCTCCTCAGATTAAAAGAATGTGTAGTTAGGGCTAAGAAAATTAGTGCTTTTGCTTGTTTCAAAACAATGTCATCGTTCTATAGCAAAAGCATCTTTGAAGCTACTGAGTTATCTAGCGGTATTTAGATAATGTCCACAATACAAATGACTATAAATGTTGAATAATTTTTAAATACAGTGATATCTATTTCACTTGCTAGTTGGGCTATAGGACTTGTCTCATTTTATACAGTGTATTAAGATGAGAAGAGCCGGTGTCAGAGTAATTCCCAAAGCTGTATATGTAGACTGTGACCAAGAAAAGCACCCTCCTTGTGTTCCCTAGTGCACAATTTGCTGTCTTTGTGCTGCAATGAGATGTGAAATAATTTTCTTTGTACTGGTAAGCCACTGTTTATGGTTTGCCTGCTTAAAGGCAATAAGGTCTAAGTACTGAGGTCTGAACCTTGCTATTTACATATTCCAAACTCTCATGTAAATGTTGGAAGAACTGTATGGGAATATAAAGCTGGAGAACGGCTAACAAGTAAAAAAATGGAATAGGAGCCTTGTAATCATAGTATGTTGGCATTTGAAATGAACCCGAATAGTGCAGTTCACTTTTGGACATGGATATAGATTTTTGTCTTAGAAACCAATGATTCAGTTTAGTGTCCATCCCTACAGAAATCACTGGGGTTTTTTTTATTTTTTAATTTTTTTTTTTTAACTTTAATTAGAACGAAAGGTGTACCTGCTTATTGGAAACAACATTCCTGGGAGAAAGAATTTTCCCCTGGTTGTCAGGAAAAGCCATGAAAAATGCAGTTGCTTTCACTTTTGTACCTATACGCTCATATTGGCTGTCTGTCCTCAGTCTACTTCTCGGTGGTGTTCTAAAATAATTCTAATTCTGGGACAAAATTTCCATATTTGTGAGATAAGCTATTGGTTGGTATTAGGGGGCGGGAAAAAGAGGGGGAGAAGCAACAGTATTTTCAGCTGCTAAACAAAGTTGGAATTTCTTATTGACTGGTAAAGGATCTCCAGAAAATGACCAGGTACCAAAGGAGTCTGATGAGGTGATTCAGTTGCTTATATTGCTTGCCTAGGAAATGATGCAATCAGTACTCTGCAATGATTACATTTTTGAGTGGCTTTGGAAATTTTTATTGCTAAAGACAGGTTTTCTTTGAGAACTCTGTAGAATGCATCAGAACATAACTGCTGGAATTTCCATTTGAAAGAGGTTTCTAATCTGTGGTAGAATTTTTTTTTGTTAAAAACAAGCCACAAATTACTTTGCTTATGCTATCCACCTACTTTTGTTTTAGGGGAGCCTAATCTATTAGCCTTTATGTATATGGGGAGATTTACTTTTGATGATGCGGAAAGGTACTTTTTCACAGCTTGAAAACTTTGGATTGATTTTAAAATTATTTTAGACTTTACTCAAGAGTGTGCTTTTGGAAGCTGTCATTTCTGAGACAAGATAGAAAGTTTGGCCTAGATTTTCTGAAGTACTTGATGAATTTTTTTTTTTTTTTAAACTTTAACAGATGCATGAATTTTGTCTTGTGTCCTAACTAATGTGAGCTTGGATAGAATTACGCTTGCCTCATGCCAATCTGGGTAGGAGAAGTCATACTCCGTTCCTGGCTATTTCCAAGTTTTACGCAATACATTGTTAACAAGACTGTTTTCATTCAGTGCAGGATGAATTGATCCCTGTGTATAGCTTGTAAAGTCACTAGGAGTTTCTGGAATCAAAGACGCTAGGTAAACATCAGACACTAAACCTATGCCATTTTTGTAGCAGTTATGTATAGCAGGTATTTTCTAATATATATGTTTACTGCTCTATTTCTAGGTGTAATAGGGTTTTTTGTATTTCTAGATCAAAATACTGATTAGTTTTTCTCTAACAGAAGGTCTCCTAAGTTTGCAGAGTGTACAACACAATCTGCTTACTCTTTGCAGTACAGAATACATCCAAAATTCAAATTATCTTGGCACCAGCTAAATCCATTAATAAACTGAGAATCTGGTAGGGAACAAGTCTGCTGTTCTGTATTTCAGTCATTCTTTATCCATCAGTAAAAGGTGAGAAATTCACTGATGAATTTTCCTTTTCTGTGTTAGCCATTGATTGGCGCAAAAACAAGACTTCCAGTTTTTAGAGCTGCATAAATTAATCTGCAGCCAAAAGTATAGTACATATAGTAGTTGTAAAGGAATCAAAATTTTAATGGGAGGGCTAAACATAAATTTTAGATGATCGACATTATTCTAAATTGGGTAGTTGTGATCTATTTGGCATGAAACACATTTGTAATTGTGTGATTTATGTGCTTTTTTGTTTTATATAAATGATCATATGTGGCGCAGTTTTATCTTAATATTTGCTAAATAGAAAAGTCTTTTTTTTTAATGAGATACTGATATGTGATGACTTGCAACCATTGGAAATAGATGAAGAAAGGCTAAGGTCCTAAGATATTTGTTAGTTACTTAAGGTATTATTAATCAACGTTACGGCCTGTGGGTGACACCTTTCTTTGGGAACAAAATGCGAGTAGGAAAAAGTTGTGGAAAAAGTACAAAGGAATAGAGAGAGGAACTGCAGCAGAATGCTTGCTGAATTTCCATAGATTTGCAGCTTTTAAGTGTGTGCTAATTAAATACTTGGGTGAATCAGAGCCTAAAGGTTATGTTCATTTGTTTTGGAAGAAATCAATAGAATTGGAAGGGTACAGATTCTTTTGTTATGTGATGGCAGTCAACTTCAGGCACAGCAGTTAACAGATTAACTTTTTAGGTGAATTAGGACCTTAAGTCCTGTTCTCAAAAGCAATATAAGCAACTTTGACAAAAGTTGGTGCTTCTAAAGCATCTGTATTTCTCATATTAAATAAGAAAATCAAATACATCAGACTTACTTACATTTGAAAACGTTGACTTTTTCCCACCTAAAACGTGGATCAATAAAGAAGGAACCTAACTATTTTTCTTACAGCAACTTATAATGACTTGTTGTCTGTTGCCTATTTCAAAATAGATTCTGCAATTTACAGAAAATGTACCAATATACTTTTAAAATTGTATTTTCTTATTTTACAACATGTTTTTCCTCCACATGATGACCTTTGATTCAAGTAGACTGTGTCTCTAGATTTCTGATTTTTCATAAAGGGCTGTAATTGTTATGCTACTTTTGGGAAGGAAATATTTGAATTGCTGATATGAAATGTCAAGAAATAAAAATCTTCAACTCATTTGAACACTGAATTTGTTTCTGCTGACATCTACTTGAGCACTTTGTGAATGACGGCACAAGAATTAGGCTGAATTATATTCTAAAATACTGCAGAGAAGTGAAAATAGGAGCTTATGCTTTTTTTGGTTCAAATAATGCTTCATTTTATGGAAAGAGGTGAATCACACAGGTCTTCACTGCAAATTCATTTTGCTGTAGACAGTTATGCACAGTGTTAAACATGGATAGGCAAATATAGATTTAAAAATCCACATTTTTCATGTTTGTAGTAAAACAAGATGCTTAAAATTCAAGGTTTATGCTTTTGCTTTTCTGCTAAAACATGGCTCAGTGTCAGTATGCTAAATAATAATAAGGGTTGCAGGTAGACAAGTTATATAATGACTGCTCTTAAACTATTAAAATTAATGATCTTCACCACTACCCTGACTCAAGATCAACTCTGGATAATATTAATATGTTAATATTAAGGAAAATCATTATGTGATTAATGTCTAAGAGCCGGAATGTTACTGAATGTCATCAAGTTGTCCCATGTATATGAATTGTATGAAATATCTGTACTATGTAATATTGCCAAGAACATAAAAATAAACAGACTAGACATGTGGAACTGGTTCTAAATAATTAGGTTTCTCTGTACTTTAATCCTGCTTTCTGACTTTTCCTAGGTGACTAGAATTAAGGAACAATCATATCTTGACTTGACCAGGAGAGTAAACATGTTTCCTAAATGCTCTTTTTTCAATGTGATGATGTTCAGAAAGCTTTTGTATTAAAGTTATATTATTTCTTGTACTTTAATATTTGTACTCTGCATTTATCAAACAGTAAAGGATGAGAACCCAGAAGATATGATGACAATCTCGTTGTTATAACCTAACAAAAAATAAATCCAAGTTATCTGTGTAGGGTGTTTTTTACCTAAAAAAAACTGACTTAGAAGTTTTTGAAAGGAATCCTAATTTCATGCGAAATACTTGTTGAATTTTTTAAATGTATTTTCAGACTGTTAAGATTTGAGAAACCCACAACAACTTACTGTCCTTTAGACAATTATCCTATCACCCAATGACCCCTCTCCACCCGGGACGGGAATCGGGGAAAAACAAGGAAACCTAAGGGTTGAAATATAAACAGATTTAATAGAATAATACTAAATAATTAACATCAATAATACTAAAGAGCCAATAGTGATCCTGATACCAATATAAAATATATGAGGATTATACTCAGGGTCCAACACCAGGGCAAGAAGGTCTCAGGATCGCAGCCATCATAGAAGAGAAGAAACTCCTCAGCAGACTTTATAATTTATATTGCATGTGGCATTCATGGTATGAAATAATCCTGTTGGCCAGGTTGGGTCAAGTGCCTGGGTCTCGCTCCTCCTCATTCCTGCACCTAGCTAGCTCAAAAATACTGAGACCTTGAAACCCACAGACCATAGCTGGCTTTAAAGTAAATATTTCCACAAATTCAGACACTAGAGTCTTCTAAAAGTGCAGTTTTCCCAAGCATTAGAAAAGAAATTAGTCCTGTGTTGCTCAAACTAGGACACAGGCTCATTAAATGATTCTTACGTGTTTAAATTCTTTTCTGTTATGAGCTGATACAAAGCTTAATCAATAAGTGGACGTGAATTTGTGTCATGTCACACTGGACTTCCTGGGAGATTTCTTTGCGTGGTGTATTACAAACCCATACTATTGCCAAAAAAGACATATGATTAATATTGTTCCATTTTTTCATTCATGATAGCTTTCCAGCAATGACAAATGTTTGCACGTTTAGCAGTAGAAAGGTACCATGACTGTTTGAACTGTAGTAACTGACACTTAACACAGAATTAGCTCTCTCTCAACTTGTTTCCCTTCAAACCCTATCTCCTTTCAAAACAAAGAATCTAGAGTATAAAATTGATGGAAAGGTGGGCGTTGCTTTGTTTTCTTAACAACTATAGATAGACAATTCAGGCACCATGATACATTCTTTTAACAAAAAATAGCTTTTCTTCTATGCAAAATAATGCAAGGAGTTTTTTTCAGTGACTCTGCTAAAGTCTTTAAAGCTTCTATACTAAAAACATTTTATACACAGTAAAGGAGCTTGGGTATTGATATTCTTGGGATGTAATTAGAGAGTATCGTTACTCAATGGTAAAAATAAGTTGGGAAATACTGTAGGCTGTTCCTGGAAGTAATCATTTTATGTGTAAGCATCTTGTATATTCCAATATGACAAGTTAACAAAAAGGCTGCTGTACTGGAAACAATGGCCTGTACAGAATCTTTTATCTCCGTTTAGTCTGTGGTGAAGTGTTACAATGATGAACGAATTTCAATTCCCACACTTTCTCTTCCTGGCACTACCAAATTTTCATTTGGTGCCAAACTTTCAAGTCAGACTGACTGTACTTTTCAAAACTGAAAAGTCCCGTTATGGGACTATTTGAAAACTATGCTGACAGTTGTAAACCTGAATAGATCATTATTTGCAGTTTTTCCTCATCTTTTGCTTTGTACTCTGACTCTTCTAATTAAGTCTTCTGCTATAAGTAAGTCAGCAATAGTTTTCTTGCTAGATCATGAGTACACATACATATCTGTACTCATATTCATGATACGCTCATGATATTCTCTTGCACCAACCAATATATTTTCTGTTAGAGTAATAAACTCTAAGAATCTGCAGCGGTACTTCAACTTAAAAGCCATGAAGGGCTTCTAAGTCCTTGTTTGTGGATTGTTGTGGAAGCCCAGCATCTTAAAATACAGCTTTCACACTTAAATATAAATTTACACTGAACATCTGTTAAATAACAGTATAAAAAAATTCTTTAGGATAGGAGAAAAGAATAAGAGAGAAAGTTAAGTCTTGCCAAACTTCTGAGTAAGTAGAATTTCTTTAACAAAGATGCTTAAAATTTTTGAAGTCACAATGTAAACTGTTTTAAATTGGAACGTAAAGTTAATTTTGTAACTATATATGAGCTTTTTAAAAAATCTGGGATCTCATATCTATTTACTGTATAATTGGCTATATAATATTTTTTTACAGGAACAGATTCCTACCCTATTTCTTGAGGCGTAAGTTACATTTTTTTAAGTTCTCTTTTATTCTATGCAACCACTAGTTAGTATCTCTGTGGTTTTTCCTGCCTCTTCATACTATTCAAGAGGCAAGATGTGACTCTTCATTGTCCTCTATCCATTTGCTTGTGGGTATATGCAATGAAGTTCTATGGAAAGAAAAAATACCCTGTTTGTCATTACCATTCCTTGACTGTATTTCTGTACTTGTTTTCTCTTCCATAATAAAATTCTCAGAGCAGATCTGGGTTTTTTTTGAGGAGCCTCACCATGTTGTGAGAATATTCATAAATAAATGATTCTTATTTGCTGGAAGCATGAATAGACCTTAGTATTCCGATAGACCAGCCAGGAAAACTGGAACACAACACAGGCTGGGCTACAGTGTGATAGCTGTTCTGCTTAATATACTATCTTTAAAAGAAAATTTAATAATGTTGCATAGTTAAGCACTTTGAAAATTAAGAAATGCTAACAGTGTAGTTCTATGCAGTTTTAGCATAGTCCTTTAATAAGTTTATCTGTAGGTGTCTAGCGTTATATGAAGCAGAACCTTGTATAAGAACCAGTGTGTGTTTGTCTAATCAATTTAGGCTCAGTGAATACATACGTTTAAAGTTATGTGAGAGTTAACTTAGCCTTGTGTAAATTACCATTAGGATAATGGTCTGATTTTTGCTCTTCTCTAATGAAGTCTAATGAAATATTAAACTCTTTAATGCCTAATTTTTTTTTTGAGTTCCATCAGAAGTGATGCTATCTTACATGATTTCCTTAACGTAATGAGGAAGGTATGAAAATATAAAATATTACCTTAGAGATTTTTTTGATGTTTTAGGTGTTAAGAGACCTGTAGGATGCAACTAATGATAGTCAGTACATGGCCATGCTTTCACATTTTCTGAGGCACAAAACCCCATTTTGTTTTCTGTGTTAAAACAATTGCTTACTTTATTTTCCTGAGAATTTCTTTGGAGACTTTCATTCAGGTAATTTACACTGCTTCCTTCTCCCAAGTTTTCCATTGCATATGTAATTAGTGAGGCTGCAATAGGTTTAGAGACCAGTGTGTTGATCAAAAGTCAGATTCAAGGTGAATAAAAAAATTTTTTTCACTTTTTTGAAAAGGGAATAGCAAAGTAAAAATTTTTTGTGTCATTGAGTTTTGTTACGCAATTGAAAGCACCATGAATTCAAAGTAGGCTTAGAAATAATTAAATAACATTTATCTTCTCTTCAAAAAATAAAAAGATAAGTGAATCATAGATGAGTGATTTTTTTTTTTTTTTTTTTTTGTGCTACCATATGAGTTTCAGGACTTGATGGTTGTAGGAGATTCTTAACTGCCCAGAAATCTGTTGGTTCTGTTAGTGAGGAGATGAAAAATAACACAGTGCCTTAAATGTGTTCCAAGAATATTTTCATACAAAGAAGAAAGCAATTAGGTGTAAGCTTTGGAAGATTTAATTATGACTGGGAAGAAGAAAAGTGTTAAAAATGTCAAGGTTGAAGGAATACTAAGTGAGAGCAGCTGTCACCAGCGTAAGTCATGATCCCTGGGATAGGAAGGAGGAATAAGCAAAACAAAAACAATAGATTTCAGTATTACAGGCTCTGTTAAACTTGGAGAATTGGTCAGTAAAATCTTCTGAGAAGCTCCTCAGAGGTACTAGAGAAAATTGCAGTCTCTCCAATAATTAAAGGCTCCAAATATTCAGGGCACAAATGCATACTATCCCATTACAGTGGGAAAAGTAGGAACTATGTGAAGTCACTTGGTAAAGCTGAATATTTATGTTGGGGGGCTGCATCATTTGAAAAGCTATCTGCAGCCAAAGAAGAGGGTGGTCTCGTTACCACACTGAGTCCCTTTGCTTGAACTGGTTCTGGTGCTTTGGAGCAGATAGTGAACATACCAGGAGATCTAAACTTGATGAGAACTCTTGATTTTTCTGTGGACTTACACTTTTGGCAGCAGCTAGCTGTTAGACAGTTCAGACATTACATGAAATTTAATTGTGACAAGTACGTGGTTTTCAAACATGGCATAAAACTTTACAGGGAGTGGACACAAGGCCATCTTGTTAAAGATGGATAGAGGAGCCTAGCATTAATATGTATAGGGGAAAAAAAAAATCAACTAAATGAAATCAATATGGTACAGAACTGGTCAGAAAACTGTAAGAAGAAAGTATAGTATTTTCATGGAAACTGTATGGTGATCCACTGGTGCTTCAGCCCATACTGTTCTTCATTTCCATAAATGGTTTGAGTAGTGCTATAGATGGTTGTCAGACAAAGGCAAGCTGAAAAAAACTATCAGGGTTCTAAATGTTGGAAGATATACTGAGAATTCAAAATGACCTTGCTAAATGGTGAATATGACTGAGGAAAGTGAGGTCGGAAATTGCACAATAGGGGAAAGTACAGGAGGCGTACTTCAGCTAGAAAGAAAAGCTGTATGAGAAGGAACAGCTAAGTAGATAGTTGTTTTGCTAATAAAGGTTGTAGTTGACTCATCAGTGGTAAGACCTCTGAACTAGAGGAATAAGCTGTCTAGACCGCATGTAAAATCAACTGTCTTAACAGTCTTCAAGTATCTAGCTGCTGCTGTGAAGAGGGAGGAGATGGTAGATACCCCATGGTAGATAACCTACTGTTCTTCAGGTTTCAGCAAGGAAAAACTAGGTTGCATTTTTTAAAAAACTTTAAAAATATGTGCTTTAGGGAAAAATTGCCAGAGGATCAAATAGTTAACTCCTCTGTTGTCTTAAATACACTGAAGAAGCTTAGAAAGTGTGAGTATATGAATGCATATGTATGTATTTTAAACAAAGTGTGCTGTTACCATGGGATTGTCTCCAATTTAGTCCTGTTTCAATCAAAGTAAGCACAGCTGTGTGTGTTTCAGTTCTGATAGGAAATGTTGTGAATGCTAACAGAGGAAATGCAGAAAGTGAGTTCTCATCCATCACTTTAACACACTCTGGACTGAACTGTGATAAGGGATTCTTGTCACACTGCAATTTCCAGCTTTCTGAAACACTCCATTGTACTCTGTCTTTTAGGGGGATGAGAGAGGGTGGGAGAAGCACAACATGAACATTTGTGGAAACTTGAATGAAAT
This sequence comes from Burhinus oedicnemus, assembly GCA_008921705.1. Lineage (NCBI taxonomy): Eukaryota > Metazoa > Chordata > Aves > Charadriiformes > Burhinidae > Burhinus > Burhinus oedicnemus. Next base: position 727,165 of record VFFE01009105.1, read on the forward strand.
TGCTGTGAAGTTGCCTCTGATGACGCTCCTTGGACTGTATTTGATGTTTCATAAATGACAGGACAAGCTTAGTTTAAAATATAGCTTCCAAAAGTCTGCCTCTCTATTTGATTTTTTTTTCTTTCATTTGTTATTTGATTGGTGGAGCCCTTTGCGTTTTCAGTGACTTTGTATCATTTTGCACATAAGAAGAGCTGTTTCAGGCTATTCATGCTCTATTATGTGAAATGTTGCTGTTTACAGAAACTGTTAATAATAAACAAAAAGCTTTACTGTCCTTTTTTAGTAGTTCAGTATTTTATGGTGCATTGTGGCAAGTGAAATTAGTGAATAGTAATATCTATGTATACTGTGAACTTTTTTTTTACTGGTATTTTTTGTAAAAAATAATTTGAGAATGTATGTGGATATCTGAATTCAGTTAGTGAGCAGGTTGAATCTGCTTTGTAAATACCTGATAGTCATCCTGCTACTGTTCCGTATTAGGAAGCAAAACAAAACTCACTCAACGTTTATTTTGTATTAGCAATGCTTTATTTAAAACTGTAATCCTTAATTTAAGACAAGGCTAGGATTAGCAAGGTATTTTTCTCAAGGTTAATTACCTCATTGGAAAGCCTTCTCCAGTAAGCTAGCTTCAGGTTATACGTAACAAGTTGCAAAGTATTTTAGAAAACAAAAATCATGCCCAAGAAAGAGATGTCTTCCTCTTAAATAAAATTTCCCTGTTGTTTCAGTGTTGCATGTGTTCTTGTAGTAAATATTGAATATTTCTACTGAAGATTTTGTAAAATACATCCCAGTAATGAGATCTGATCATTAGAAAATACAAATACATCATCCTTTTACTATTAAAGTGAAGTTCTATTTTAAATATCTTTTAAGGATGGTCACTTTTGTGTAATCACTGTTTTGATTAACATAAATATTTTTTTCTTTTAGTTATTTAGAATTTACTCTCAGGAATACTTCTTTATTGCTCTTCAGTTGGATTTCAGAAATGCATTTCCTAGTAAAAGAAGTATTTTTCTATACTAATATGGATTTCTTAACATCATGTGATGCTAGGTATGTCTGTTAAAAAAAAAAAAAGTCTTTTGTTAATCAAATAACATCTGAAAGATGGAGAGGTACTGTTGGAAAAAGTACGCCACCATTATATAATGCTAGCAGCCTATGATACATCTAGAAATAATATGTAATGAAAAATAGAAGTGTGTTTTCCCCAAATCCCAAATGTTATACCTTTCTCCAAAGCACTAAAAATTAGAAAACCTTTAATTAGAAGTGTTTATTAGGCTCAATATTTTATTAATGGATTCTTCAAAAGATTTATTAATTTTCAGGAGGATTTGGGTAGGTAATTCTTTATAGGTACATTTGTAAGTTTTTAGGAATTAACCATTTAAGGTGTCCAATTTAAGATCTTGAATTATTTGTGCCTGATGCGTTCCAGCTGCAGATGGAATACACTGTATGTGCTAGAGCTGGTTCAGTGTGCAAAATTTGGGGAAAACACAACTGAAATGCATATAATGTGGTTATTTGATCCTCAGATCTAAGTATTTTTCTTCCACAGGTACCTTGAACCACACTACTTGCTAATCAGATGTAAAATTTACATGTCAAGATTCATGTAAATTTGTATTCCAACAACATATTTTTCAGTGTTTTAAATTGCTGTCCTTCTTGTTAGCCTATTCAAAATAATGTAGAGATTATTTGACTACAGTAGTGGATGTTCAGCTCTCTGTCTGTATTTGTTACAGAAGATAATCTGAAGAAAGTTCCTTGATTTAGGTTTAGTTGAACTGCCATTGGCCCAATGTAATTTGGTAGCTTGTAGGATACTTCCCTGTTCCGTATATAAAGTTTGTGCTTTTGTGAGATGATTCATTAAAAGACCAAACCTCTGTTTTTTACTGCTTTTTCTTTGAAACGCGAATATTCCAGCACTACTGTTTGGGAAGAGCAAGTCTCTACCTCTAACAGACAGAGTTCCCAAACAGTGAATTTTTTCATGTCAATTAATTTGTTTAAGAGAGGATAAGGTACTTAAGTTACTAAGTCATTCAGTTATGGATAGACGGTAGGTGGCTTTTTGTCCCTGATGACAGGTAGAAGTTGATTTTTGTGTGGTGGTTTTTTTTTTTTTGGTTCTTTTTTTCTCTTTGGACTTTTGATTTATTTCCTTTAGGTAATACGTTATAGTAGGCAATTTGAGTGATCTGTTTTACGAATACAGCCTGAAGCCAGGGCATATTTTTAGATAATGGGCTAGGAGACTGAGAATGCAGGTACCTTCAGGCAAAGGCAATGTATGAACACCATAGTGAAATGTATGTATGGCCTGTTTTTGTCTTGAGATCTCTTCTTTTGGAGGACTTGGACTGTGCAACATTTCATTGCTTCTCTGTGTGTGTGTGTATGTGTATTAATACATTTCACCATTCTTCAGGCCAGAGATCCAAAAGTTTTATTCCCCATGACTGAACTCTGTCCGCAGTGTATTGCACTGTGGACCAAGATGCTGGGATGCAGTCAGCCCTCCTACAAGCACACAGACTACTCTGCAAGTGTCTTCTGCAAGTCCTTGAACAGAACATGCTGGAAGAGGTGGTTTTAAATTGCTTTCCACACCTTCACTTCTGCTCTTAATAAATCATTCAAAAATTATACTGTATTTCCCAAGTTGCTCTAAAGCATCTGTCCTAGAATGGGAGGGCAGGTGCTTTTGCAAAGTGCTTGTGTACTATTCCTTGATCAGTTCTCTGGTTTCTTTAGCTTACTATAGTATCTTAGCTTCCAGCTAATATACTAGAAGCTACTTTTTAAGTTATCCAACAGGAAAATAGTATGCTTGGAGTGCCTTCAGTGCTCCACCCAAGCTTGCATATATATATATGCGCGTGTGTGTGTATATATATATATATATATATGATTTTTCTGGCTTTGGTTAGGCTGCATAATATTCTAAATTAGTCTTAAGCCTTCTCCCACATCACTGATCATATTCTTTTGTTAACTACATGGAACATATTGCCACTAAGTGTTGTTGATAATTATGTTCCTAAAGTTCATTTCCATAGAAAAGCCATATGGTATACATAATGATACATAATGCTGTGACATGGTCTTCAGTTACCCATAAGTGAATAACAGTTTGAAATGAAAGCAACCTTAAATTCATCCCTTACATGAAAAATTTCTGGATTTGTAAAGAAATGAAAGGTGACAGAAAAAAATTTAATTCTTATTTTCTGCAAAGAGAATACAAATGTTGCTCAACAGGCACCATGCAATGATGGGGAAATGTTTAATAAAGCTGGATTGGAAGTAATCTACAGAAAAGAATTGAAAACGTACTTCAAACTTCCACCAAAACTGAATGTGGGGCTAGGTTGGCAAGAGGCTATCAGGACCGAGTGATAGACAAACTCCTTGTGATGAGGAAAAAGGTGGGGCATGAACTCATCTTCCTTGCTTGCTCCAACGGCTGCAGCAGGTAGTATGCCTGACTGATTTAACTTTGAATTCATAAAAGTCACTCGCAGATTTTTCTTCTGCGTTTAGGAGCAGAGAAGGAATACTGCCTTTTTGACAAGCTAGGGAGGCTGCAGATGTGCTGTCTATGTTCACAGCAACGCAAGCGGTGTAAACTGATTGACATGTCATCATATGGTATATGGTATGCAACAAGAAATAAGGAGAAAAAAAACAAAACAAAACAAAACCAAAAAAACAAAACAACCAAAAAAACCCCGAAAACCCCACAACTCTGACTAGTCTTTCTTCAACCTTCTGATTTATTGTTCTAGTAACTGATGACTATTGTCTGGATATTATTACTTACGGCAACATACACAGGAAGGAGATAACACTATGAATTTTTCAGTTCAGTTCCTTTTCCTGCATTTCGTTGTAATCTGTCTATCCTAATGCGAGGTATTCCAGATGAACTGAGCAGGAAAGTCATTCATTATTGCAAAAAGGAGGGAGTTGAGTTAAAAGCCTCATTTGTCAAGTAAATGAAAATTGTCTTTATTCTGATCACTTGCTATTTGTGAAATATGGACAATTTCAGAATCTCTTTTAAAAAGAGAAGAAAAAAGTTTCACTGTTCCAATTAGAGCTGTTTGGGAAGCAGTAATTATTATCTTTTGCAGGGGAGAAAAAAGTAATGAGCACTTCCATATTGTCACCACTAACCTTGATTAGTCCTTCAGATAAAATTTCAAGAAATGCTTCATACGTTGGTTTCATACAATATTCATTATACTGCTAATTGGCAGAATTTAATAATTTAGACCTGTTTAGTAGCCTTAATATTTTCTTTATTCAAATATTACTGCCAGTACTGTCTTGGGCTCAGGGAAGGTCCAGTATAGACATCTTTCCTTCACAGTCCATGGGGTACAGGGTCCTCCTATTGCTGTCTGTACTTGCTTGCCATAAAAGAAGCATTCTGAGCATTCAGTTTGCCAAATTCAAGTTTTGAAATATGTGCCCTAATATGGGGCTTAGCCATCTCATTGGGAATGCTCAGCTGGATAGAAATTAAGAAAAATCCTTCACAATATTCCTGTCAGCTGGAACTTAAGGGACAGATTTTGCTTTACTTCTGCTGTAAGTGACTTTACAGACCTAATTTGAACATATTTGATTCCTTTAAGTAGGAATGGAAGTATTTGGTAACCTCACAGCAGAAAAGCCCAATACCAATTTGAAAGTGTAGCACAATTTGATGTAGCACATCCCTAGCAAACAGGACACAATGATTAGAAGAGAAATTACTTTTTTTGACAAGGTATAGCTCTATAATTCAGTGAAGTTTGCAACTGCGAAGAAAAATGTGGGCAATTTTGACACCCTTTTGGGAAGAAAATGGAATTTTTCTGGGCTTCAAAATTTGTTAGGTGTTGCAATGCCTCTGTAATAACAGTCATCTTTAGCATATATGTAAGTGCATAACTTCCATCATCATGATATAAACAAACGGCTGTTGATGTAAGATTCCCAGATTCTCCTTAAAAGTATTCAGAGAAAGAAGAGAGAATGATGAATAGAGAAACTATGCCCACTGCATGCAATAAAAGCTTGCTTAAGTAAAACCAGCTAAACTAATCAATGCTGAACTTTGTTTAATTTAGGCAGCATAACAATAACGTCAAGATTTCAGCCACACCTGGCCTGAAATTTGACAACGTTATCAAGGTGCTTAAATCAAATACAAAAGCAATTAAACAGTCATTACCCCACTTTAAATAAAGTGTAACAGTTCTTATGTGGTTTTGACTTGTTTCATGAGCTTGTTTTCACGTTTCTTTCCACTGAATGCTTTTTCTGTTCTCATGCAAGTGACTGGTGGCTTTAGTCCTCTTGTATTTGTTTTAGCAAGCAGACTCATTTAGAGTCTGTAAATGCAGTGTAAATGGTCTCATCTGTTTTTTGGGTACCTGTTATTAGATCTTACTGGAGAGAAGAGGGCCAGTGAAGTATTCCTGGGCATCATTTCTGTTCAAATAAATTGAATAAAGAGGGAGACTGGAAGTTGAGCAGAACCTGAAACCAGGAGTTAAATACTTCAGATGTTACATTTTCAGCTTTTTGTAATCTGGCAAAAATCTTGAGTTTCAGTACTATGTTTATCAGCATTCTGTGAGTTAAAAGTTGGCCTCAGTTCTCACAAATGTGAGTCGGCTTTCCTTTGTTGTTTCTTTGTGGTTTCAAAGAAAAGTAAAAAAACTGAATAGTGCTGCTAAACCCTAAATTATCTTCTCACGATAAAGTGTTTTTATTTAAACCTTATGTGGGTCAACATAACAGGATAGATAGAGTGCACTAGCACAAACATTTAATAAATAATATGCAGATATTAGCTTAGAGTATTTTAGAAACAGAAGGTTTATTTTAAGCTTTTCTAATATTTCCTACTGATGCATAAATTAAATATCACTAATTGTTTACATAGAGTGGGAGGCTGTATTTCTCAATGTGTGAAATGAATGAAAAGTGAGCAATAGGTTAATGAGTGTATATATCCAGTGTATTATATATATATAATGTGTATATATGTATATTATATATAACATAGCTTTTGCCTTAATTCCTGTAAAAAAAAAAATAGCAAAAGCAACAACTTTGGAGAAGTTAATTTGATACATGTCATCTGGAAACAGCCTTATACAGAAATATAACAAGAAATGCCCAAGTTGTGTATTTTCATGTAGCATGGTATCCACAAGTTCTATTAGAAAAAAGTATAGAAAACACATATGGTCTCAGTGAGACTTGGGTTTTGTTTCTTTAGGTTTTGGGGAGTATTTGGCATGAAATGTTCTTTTCTGTTTTTTCCCTTCAGTAAACAGGTTCCAAAACTAATAATTGATTTTTTTTATTTGGAAAATAATTTTGTATCCTGAATCACACGTGTGTTAACTAACACACAAAATTAAAGGTATTTAATATTTCTTCATTTCAGGATGGGAAAAAATAGCTGTTCAATATACCTGCTGAGCTCACATATTCATGTAATACATTGTTTGAGAGATTACTGTGGTGTAATGTCCATGTTTTGGTTAACGGTTCTCTGAAAATCCTAATTTCAGCAGTTCTCACTTCTGATTTATCTGAACTGTTGGAATTTGATTGAAGATAATTACAGTTCAGAGTTCAAACTTAATAAATAAGGGGGTATGCAGGGAAGGAAAAAGATGTCACCCACAGACTTGACCTGTGTCAGACACCTTGTCTAAAGACTAATCAGTCTGGATTTGCATGGAGTACTTTGCTGTTTTAAAGGTATAGCATCACAGGAAAACTTGAGGTGGAACTTAGGGTGTGGGAAGATTTGGGAGACATTGCAGGACTTTGCTTTTGAATAGGCTGAGGAAAAAGAAAATAAATAGTATGAGAATGGCAGATGAGGAGGATGGAAATATGCATTGCGATGCGGTAGGTTTCATACAGGGAGATGTGATGGTCTTATAGGGTGTCTCACATCTTGATGCCTTTAAGGTTAGCAAGACTTCTTCCATACTTTCCTTTTCACAAGACTGTTTGACATGCCAGCCCCATGTCTAGACATATGGGATCCCTACTCTTAAAGATTATTAGGACATCAATTCAGGAATGAACAGAAACACATTAGGAGCAATAAATTAATGTTGTCTGGCACAGAACTGACAGTCATTGAAGGTGAGAGAATTTTGACGTAAATGTTAGTGTGGAAGTGACAAAAAGACCCTGATTTTATTCCTTGCTACATATCCTGTTGTTGTGGTTTAACCCCAGCCAGCAACTAGGACCACGCAGCCACTCTCCCCGCCCCCCAGTAGGGTATGGAGAAGAAGGAGAAAAGGAGGGGAAAGCGAAAAAAACAAACCAACCACAAACCCTTGTGGATTGAGATAAAGGCAGTTTAAAAGAATGATAATGGAAAAGGAAAATAATAATAATAACGGTAAAAGAATATACAAAATAAAGTAGTACAACACAAGTCACTCTCACCACCCGAATATCCATTAACTCTATCCCAGCTGAAACCAGGAGACCTGTTAGCAGCAGGTTTTGATGTGGCACAAAATATTTCTGTAACATTGCTTCATTATTATTAACAACAGAAATTACAAACTTTACATTGATACATTTTCATAAAATATAGAAACTGTTTGACTTTAAATACTGATAAAGCTGTTATATCAGGCTCCTATTGGTTGTGTCATTTTTTTAAATACTGTCTATATGGTGAAAGCAGGAATCATGTTAGGAACACTTGTGTTTTATAATAAATGAAACATAAAATTGATGCTAGAGCTGTAGAACAACCTTTACTAGTAACAAGCTCTTTTGGAGAGGAATAAAGGCTTTGGAAAATGTAAGGGGAAAAGTTTTCTGGGATTTGATGGACTGTGAACTTCTAGTGAAGAGGACAGGGCTCTCATTTGAGCCTCACAATCATTAGTGAGGCTAAAGCGCCCCCAATGTAATTTTCTAAGTAGTGATTTTTCATTGCCAACTCTGCAACCCACTTTTTTTTTTTAATTTACTTGCCATTTCATCAGTACTAGCACAACTGAAGGAAAAAATAGACAGAAATTGGAGAGGAGAAAGGAGACTGTGCCTGTGTTTGGTGATGATAAGCACAATTAGTAGAAAAAAAGTGTTTGTGGCTTTCTTTGAATGTTTTTCATTGTCTTAAGATAACACTTAAATGGTCACTTCAACAGCCTAATGTTGTTCAAAAGAGAAAGCAAAAAGGACAAAAATCTGTGAATATGAGGTAGAGATTCCATCTGTGAGTAGATCCCTATGCATTCCTCTTAGATGAAAAAGACAAAATAGCTGGAAGAGCAAATTATTCCTGTAGTTCTTTATGTCTGTGCTATAGCCATGGCTAATGCAGTCAGTAAGGATGGTAAGTGGTGGTTTGGTTTCATTTCTGGAGAGAAAAATGTTCATATTTGCAGAATAATACACCAACAAAAAATTCTTAGTGTTTTTCTAATTATAAAATAGATTCATTTTAGTACATGATTGTTACTTAAGAATCTGTCTTAAAATATATAATATAATAACCAAGGTAGGCAGTAGCACTTTTAGTTTGTGTTTGTAATTAAGTAACTAAAAAAGAACAAAGATATACAAACACCATCTAGTGTACAAGGCTTCAGGATTCTAAGTGTCAGGCTGTACAGGTGACATCTTTACACTTCATACAGCTAAAATGCATTCAGTAGAGCATTCACAAAACTGAATGCTCTATTGAATGGTGCTGAATGTCAGTTAAAATATAACTTGGATGGGACAAAGAAAAGCAAGTCTGCAATATTATAGTAAATATAATGTTAGCCTCACTTTAGAGATAAAAAGAGGAAGAGCAAGGTTTCTCCAGATTTTTAAATAATTAAGTGAAGATGGGTTTTTGACAATTGTTGCTTCAACAGCTTTCTCTCAAGGATACCTGGTTTTATAGGTCTTGTCTGCAGATGTACTGCTTTGCACTTTCCCCCACTGAAATGAATTTTTTATAAAGGCTAATTTATTTCATTTGGATGGGATCCTTCTAGAGTTCATCAGATAAAATAACACCAATGTCAAATACAATTCACTTAATACTCATTAATAACGCTTCCTAAGTATGGGCACTTCTAGTCTATTACACTAAAAACTGAACTGAAACCTGTAAATAAAATAGATCTATCATACTGGCTTTTCAAGTCTTAACACATTTACTTTAGGTTCAGATGAATATTAATAGCATTTATTCAGATAAACAAGTTTGTTATGGAGGAGCTGACAGTGTATGATTTATGCCAGTGATTCTTCACATGGGCATAAATGCATGAACATTTAACAAGATGCATGTTTAACAAGATGCTCATATAGCCCAATCTATGCCTCTTCCTCCATCACTCCTTGTACCAACTCTCATGCTCATTACACTTGCTTATGTTTAATTTCCTTGCTGAGAGGGTTAGTTGCTAATGACAACCTGCTTAGAAGGTGTATGATCACTTTGTGGCTCAGCAGTCTCACAAAATTACACCAAAAGTTTGTAATGTAACTGAGTACTGAGTTGTAAGCTATGATGGGACTCTGAAGGTTGGGGCTGGCTTCATCAGGATTCATTTGAAGCATGCATTTTTCACTGCAAGGAAAAAATGTCCTGTGCATACAACCTTAAAGCACTGATCTATGTCACTTCTGAATTGTAAACAAGTAGTGTAATTTAAAAAATAATACTACATTTTCTTCATTTTTTTCCCCCCACTAATTCATTCCTAATCAGGTTTAGTAGTTTACCATTTCAGTTATGCAAATCTTCCCACTGGGGTTCAGTAATACTAAAAAGATCAAATTTGTCTTCATGACAAAAATGAACCCAATGCTAGAAACTAAAAAATTAAACTGGTATCAGTCTGGTCATTACATCGCTTGTAACTCCATGTTAAGTTTTCATTCACTTATGTCATTCAATGATTGGTCATTGTGAGAAAAGTCTGGGAAATCATTAGCTACTAAGCTGTTTCACTGTAGATTGATGTTTAGAAGACAGGTTGACTGAACGCTATTGGACTGCTGTATGCTTTTGAATTTGTAGTATTTTTGGCGACGTGGACTTGAAGTACTTTTTCAGTACAGTTAGATGGAAGGAAGGAAACCTGTAATCCAGTCAATAGTTTACATTTAGAAGACAGACTAAAAATTCTATTGACATTATTTTTGAAGGATCAGAACAGAATATCAAATGTTCTTTGCAACAGGGACCAGTTATTTAGGCTTTTTGTGGAGTAAATTTAATAATAATGTGTAACGAAGAACTTCTTAGATAACCTGTGAAGAAGACGCATAGTTAGGGATTCTATTAATGTGTATTTTTAAGAAACGTCTATACTCTTCATCTTAAGTGACCAGAGTAAGACCTGGACTTTTATTAAATCTACTGACATCAAAACGATCTTTGGCCTGATTTCTAAGACAAACAACAATAGGGTTTTTTTTGGTGTTAATTCTAGTAAGCTACTCACAGGGTTAAATCAGAAAACATTATTAATAGTATTGTATTGTAATTTTGTTGCATATACACAGTTACAGATACTTTCATTGGTTATTGGAAAAATAGTAAAAACACAACTGGAAAGTAATTACTTTTAACTTAACTGAGTTAATCCCGCAATGATGTCCTATTCCGAATGTGAAACCTGCAGGTCTGGGCATGCATTTCCACATACCAAGGGAGTTGTTACTTGGAATTATGTATAAGTGACTGACTTGCCAAAGGTATGAACCCTGACTAACATGCATATTCAAGGCTTTGAGCTCATTCCCTGCCGTTGACTCCTTAGATTCACATCTGGCTCACTTTGTACTTTGGTGTTGCTGAGTTTCTGTGATTGCCACACTTGGGTGTGAAAACAGGACACGGCTGCTATGTCAGCCCTGAGCTCTGATCTTGCTAGCCAGTTAAGATCAGCATGAGTTTGGTCTGCAAAAATAAGAAGTAGAGAAAAGGTTTTTTTGTGTGTGCACTTATGAGTCTTGACTGTTGTTTCACCTTGAGGAAGATCATACTTTCATATAGGGCTCAGTGGCAGTATCTGAACATAAATTCATACAACTTATATTAAGAAAATTCTTATTTATAGGAAATTAATGTCTGTATGAGACTGAACAGCAATGAATAGATCTGGAAAATCCAGGGATGGCTTTTGCATTTAAAGAAAAGGAAGCTGCAAGATTACTTTTATTTTCCAAATGAAACTTAGCTTTACACAAAGCAAAGATGTACCATGGAGGACGTCATGACTGGTTGTTAAAAAGGCTTCCTTGCGGTAGCTGAACTGAGTGTTCTAGATGACTTTAAGTTGGATGGCAGGTCAAGAAGGGATGATGCTCTAAGGCAGAGCTGTAGATATTCAAGATTTTGGATTTTGACCTGTTACAGGTAAAAATGAAGTGAGATTTCTTAAAATCCCTGATTCCCTATTAGTATTTTGTTCACTTGCATTTTGCTAGTCTGACAGTCCTGATGGGAAGTGTTAACATATGCTGCAATTTTTTTGTTGAGGGACCATCTGTGGAATTTGGATAATGAGGTAAAGTCTTTGTGCTCAAGGAACAATTAAGACTGGCCTTGTTATCTCTTGTGCAGGCCAAGGAAGTGGAGACTTGCCTGGCCAGCACGGGATGCAGATAAGGAGGGGGCCCTGCGGAGGCAGGACAGCCCTACTTTTTTGTCAGTGAAGACAAGAAAACAGGAACTTGTGTAGTTCTTTGTTTCTTCGAAGGCTAGCGTGCCCAGTGACTGACCTCTGCCTCATTACCTGTGAAATGCATATTAAAGTTGACACCCCTGCATATGCTAATGAAGATTATCGAGATCATGCTAAACATATATGACTATAGCACTCGTCTCTCCACCCAAATCATACTATACGTCACCTAGGGGAGGGAAACCTTGTAATTTTGGGGATAAAAAGACGGAGAAAATGACTGTTAAATTGGGAGAGAAGAACCTCAATACCTGACGGACCAGCTGACGGGCTGCGTTCTCTTCCTCCTCCCCAGGCAGGGACGCCTTCTGGGCAAGCGCTGCGCCTTTCACCCTCTGGTGAATGTTACCCCCGGGTTGTTGTACTATTATCATTGGTTTTGCTAGCAATATTAACCTTAATTAATAGCGCTATTGTAGTCAGTGAATTTATCAACGGCAATCTCGAATCTGTTCTGTCGCTCTCAATAAAATAACTAATTTCGATTTTTGTGAATCTGACTCAGTGAAAGTCCTTTGTGGGGACTCTGATAGACGGATCAGTGAAAGTCCTGGGACTCTGACAGACAAATATCGAAACTGCATTCCTTTTAACGCGACACCATCCAGGTCACTTGTTATAGGGAGTGGGAATTAACTTGGGTTTCAATTTCTGAAGGAAAAGCCTTGACTTACCCTAAGACTTAACAATAACACCTGTGTTGTGGTTTGCTTGGGTGTGTGGTGTGGTTTGTTTTTTTTTTCCCCTTGCCCCTTCACGGAGTTCACCATTGCTGTTGGCGGTAGATTTCAAATTTAAATGTTGAATTCTGTTTAAAACTGTCTTTTTCTGAATTCTCATTAGGAGCTTGGACTTCTGGGTTAATTCCTTTTTGTGGCAGAAAACTGAAAGGCACAACACAATTTTCTAGTCTATTTTAAACACTGTTGTATGAGAAACTGAGACTATCAACAGTATATAAAGGAATAGGACACTTCTGAAATCTGAACCTGTTAGGTTATACTGATAAATTTAAAGTTATTGATATTTCTTGGAATTTGGAACACAAAATTCAGGTAAAATGTCCTCAATTGAAGGAGACTGCATCTGTGCTTTTGATGTTCCTTTCATTCCCTGTGTAAATGAGTACAAAATGCCTCTTGGGCATAGACATGTAGAGCAGAAATAAAATGATCAAAAGGATTTCTCGCTCTCAGATGGCTAATTCTTTTTCTCTGCATGAAAATCTGTAAGAAATTCAAATTCCTGTGGAAAGTACTTTTGTGTACTTGTGCACTTGTAATCTCCATAAGTTATCTATGTATCGGTATGCTATGCATTTGATTCGTGCCTTAATACTCAGTTTGCTTTTCTGAAAAATAAACTATATGACAAGTTAATCAAAAGGAAACATAAAGAAGTGCTTGTTGTGTGCCTCATATACCACACAGGCTGTTCAGGAGAAAAGAAGTGGTTGAGAGCAAATATCAGTCAAGAGAAATAAGAACCAGTAGAGGTTTCATTTCTAATCCAGTTTTATTCCTAAAATTAATTTTTAAGTGATTATATCAAAGAAATGAAGGAATGATATTTACATAATTGGAAATTCTTCTTGAAGGTATTGTTGGCGAATAAATACTGATTTCAGACATGGTGCTCAGGTGCCCAGTTGCGTAGCTTTAAGATGAGAAATATGAAAAGGTACTTGTACCTTTGCACTATTCAGTCATGGTATTGCCTGTCGATTGGAGATAGAAATAGTACCATTAACTTAGCAATATGCTTTTAACCTTAGAGTACTATAAAAGTTAGTTTGAAAACGTGAATCTCAGGCATCATGTATATGTGGAAAATCTTAAACTGTTCATTTGGCCACTACTGGAAATGGGTTACTAGATGCTGATGGATATTTGGTTTGACTTAAATTTGTTTTGTGATGCCATAAGAATCTGAAAGGAACAGTTTGTTTTTTAAAACCTGTGATTTTTTCATAGGGACTCTTAGGCCCAAAACTCCTCAAAGGCACTTAGAACACCTCTACAGCCAGAACACTTCTACGGTCTTCACATCAGGCTTTCTTACAAAACAGAACAAATTGTAATTCTGTAGTTACATTATGGAACTAAAAATATTGACTAAACTGGAGCTCCTCTGTGAAACCTTAAAAGACTATATTTATTATGTTCTTATTAAAAAGTTAATTGCTGGAAATGCTTGTCTCTAATTGTGACCTTAATTCATGGCTTTCTACCATCCCCAATGTCTGTCTTTTAAATTGTATTAATAAGATTACATGCACCCATGATTGGAAAGTAGGAAGGATTCATAATCTAACTTCAAGGTACTTTTTGTGTTGTAAGAAAGCTAATCTCATCTGAATAGGAGCTAGACCTCTATAGAATATCTGAAAAATTCCATGGATCTTGAAATGAAACTGTTGTGATTTACTGGAAGATGTAACATACTTGACTACAAAGAAAGGTCCTTTTGGCAACCGGACTGATTTGGGAAAAATAGGTCCCTCATCTGAAATACCTAGTGGAGTGAAACTATTTATACTCGTAACTGTCCATACACGAAAGGAAGCACAGTTTCTGTGTTCCAAAAATGGGTAGGCTGTCAGTGCCCACTATTACTATCTGACACCAAAGAGGTATGCCACATGCAGTTCTATTTTCCCTACCTATGCGTGTTGATTTGAAAGCAATGATGGCAATGAAACACTTAACTGCTTTTTCAGGTTAATAAGAAAAAAATATATTTTAATGTATACAACATAAAATACATACATATCTGCTAACACTTAATACCTAGAATACTGCATTTCTTTTTTCAGTATGTCTTTTTTTTCTTATGTTGTCTATTTTGGTATTGATTTTTTTTTTTTTTTTTTAAATTTCAATCTTTGCATCATAGAACTGACTTCAGTAATTCCGTTTAGATGATAACATTTCTTGTAGAATTCTTGGAATCAAACTTATCAAATTGCTTTTTTAATGACAGTTTTCCTTTGGGGTGTTAGCTGGTGAGTTTGTGCAATATGTTTTAGAAACTACATTGCTTTCTCTGAGAAATGGTTTATTCATATAGCAATAACCCAAACACATTTCATTGTCAGAGAGTGCATAAAATTCAGTTTTGGTGCCTCTGCAAACTTTCTTCTGTATAAAGAATGAAAATGTGTCTTGCTGAAAGATCATGACTCACTGGCATTGGTAATTACACAGCTTTTGTAAGTTTAAGCATTAAAAATATGCTCTACTACCTAAAAATGACAATAGTTTTCATTTTATCTCATTATCACAAAGAGTATTTCAATAGATTAGGAAGATGGTGATGAAGGAATTCTGCTGAATGTTGAGAAAATTCTAAGTTTTTTGTACTGTTATTGACCAGAGTGTGTTCATATCAGGTAACAGCTGTTCCATTGAGAATATAAACAGGATAAAAGGTCCAAAACCTCATTTCAGTTATTATTAAGGCTTACCAGTTTATGGTGCTGCCATATATCATATTTTAAGATGATGTGATGTGCTATACCAATTTTTGTGCATCAGAATTTTTACAGATCCCTTGGAAAGGTCATTGGAAAAATCTGATTAGCTTGATTCATTGCTGTTTCAATAAGTACAGAGCTCATGCTATTACAGTATATATTATTTAGTTTCTTTTTCTTCCATGCTCCCTCTACATTCACAGCATCTAACTTAGCCTGATACCTTACAACAGTTTTCTATTTTCAAATATAACTGTTTCAATTTGAAAATGCCACTGGTGAATAAAATATTGTCTTATTATCTGAATGTTTTATACTTGTAGTGATGTTCCAGTAATAATAATAATCTTGGACTATTCCATATGAGTTTCTTACCCTGACGCATTCACTGGAATGCAAAATCAGTGGGTGATAGCATCCCTTGATGTGTGTGTAAAGACTTGCTAAGAGATTCATACTGATTGTCTTTAATCTGCCCTTTTTTAGCTTCAAATCTGTTTGAGATAGCAAATTTGATAGTATTTTCATATCAGTCCATGGGCATTTCTCTTGCTTATTTGCAGCTCATAGGTTATTCTTAAGGGGACAGAGGGAAAATGCTTGAATCTTTTTAAAAAGTGTTTTCTTCTGTAGCAAGGTAACACTTGTAAAGCTCACTAGATAAGTTAAAAATTAATCTGAATAAAGATAAACCCAATTTAGTTCTTGGTCTTATGTAGTACCTTGGAAAGGTGAAGAAGTGTGTGTGTGGGTGCCTATATGGAGATTCCTCTTGGTCAAATGGCTGAGTGGGGTGTGGAGGGGGTGGATGTGTGTGAGGGAGTGCGAGAGCGTGTGTGTGCCAGGAACAGCCAGAACTGCCCGAGAGGGCATTTGCCCAAACAAGAAATAACCATCAGATTATAAAATAAGCAGGCAATTACAAAGAGACTTTTGAAACAAAGGTATCTGCATTTAGAACTATGAAAGAAGCATTAAAATGTGCAGCAATCATGAGGGACCTTGGATTGAGAAGAAGGTAGCAGAGCAGCTGTCTAAGCCTGGATTGACACTGCCATAAATTGCCCCACTGGCACAAATTGCCCCACTGGCACATAACCTCTACCTAGGCCAGGCGGAGCATCCTCCCTGTAGGACACTGCAAACAGCTTGCATCCAGCTAGAGGAGTGACAGGGCAAGGTGCAGCAGCAGAGACCCACGTCTGGGTGTGCGTACCTGGCTGTGGTGGCTTTCTCACCAGCACACGGATTAGCAGGTTGCAGGGAGCAGCAGGGATACATGTAAAGCTGCAGCAAATGCAGCTCCAACAGGAGATATGTGTGAGTAGGGGAACCTGCACCCCTGTAAAAGGTGCGAGGAGTGCTTGTAACTGCATATAATATCAGTATTACAGCTTTTGGGGATTAGTTGTTGAAGGGTGCTTAGGAAATTAGTAGATGTATGTTAATACTTTGTAGTTTTCTAATATTGTGGTTTATGTCTTGTATTGCTTATATTGATCCTGAACATATACTTCATGCACTACTGATTAAGTGTTGCTAATAAATCAAACTGCTTTGATAGTGAATTGATTTGTAGGTTTTGAATTGAGCAGTTTTACCTTGAGACAAGGTACTTAATATTGATTAGCACACTCAAAAGTTTTAGGAGTATTCCAGCAACAGTTCAAGTGTAGTTAGACCAGCTTGTTGATATTTCCTGATCATTCTGCCTTATGACTACTCTTTTTTTTTTTTTTTTTTTTTTTTTTTTTTTTTTTTTTTTTTTGTAGGGGAGTGCTTTAAGGGGAAGGGGGTGAGGAAAGTGAACTCTTTCTGGCATATCTTCGTATATCAAAAAGCTGTGGCTTCAAATAATTTCCAGTATATCTGCACAAATTAGTGAGAAATACTTGCCCTCTGCTTACTTATCTTAAATTAGGTTTAATATTGATTTTGATGGTGGATATAAGCTGTTTGGAACTGAGCTATTTTCAGAAAATGTCTCTAATCAACTAATAAGCTTTACTGTTAGAAATGTGTTGGACCAAAAAAGCTTTAGAACTGATAAAATTTATTTGATGAGAGTTGACCTTTCTGTACTTGCATGTCTATATCAGTCTTTTCTGAAATATGTATTCTTTAAAACTTGTAAGAACTAAATTACTTTTTTTCTTCCAGGAATGTCTTCCAGTAGTTTTTTCTGTTTGGCAGCAGTTCTTCTAACTACATCATATTGGAATTCAAAATTATTTGGCTGTATACATTGAAAGAATTTGAAAATTGTTTCCTGATTATATGGAGACAACTTTCAAAAGCAAGTTTTATCTGATATTTGTTTTCCCTAATAATTGTGTAAAGTTACTGCTTGTTACTGAGTAAACTCTGTTACTAGAATAGCTTTGAAAAGTATACCAAAAAAGAACTGCAATCTTGTCATACTACATTCTATCTAGAATTTAAATGAATCCAAATTTGAGTCATCTATTTTTAATTGTCTTTCACTATGGCAGAACAAACAACTGCATTTTGAATGTGACACAGCTGCAGAAACTCTCAAATCACAAAAAAGCCCCAGACAAAAACCCC
This sequence comes from Burhinus oedicnemus, assembly GCA_008921705.1. Taxonomy (NCBI): domain Eukaryota; kingdom Metazoa; phylum Chordata; class Aves; order Charadriiformes; family Burhinidae; genus Burhinus; species Burhinus oedicnemus. Next base: position 744,982 of record VFFE01009105.1, read on the forward strand.
TGTAATGGTAAATTAGTCACTTTTCATGGTTATCTGAGCTACTGTCAAAGTGAAGGGAAATAAGGCTTTATTTACATAAAGCAAAGTAAAAAATAAAGTAAAAAAAAAAAAAAAGAAATGTTAAAAGATAGGTGCTCTCCCAAGGGGTAAGGCACAGGTTGAGTTGACACCGTATTTTTTAGAAACCTATATCAAGTTAAGTGAAGAAACCTGTGAAGTTAAGTTTGAATTTATTCTGATATCAAATGAGTTGCACTTTCTCTCACTTGTGGAGATAGCGGAGAGTATGTTTCAGTGTAGATGACCTTGCTCAAGAGAAATAATACACTGAAGGGTATGCTGCTTTGCTGATTTTAAGTCCATAAATTATAACTTTGTCTCTAAGTGCTGCTGGCGGAAGCAGGAATATTCAAGTTTTTGTTAGTACAGTACATCAGCTAAAATTTCTCTGGGAATGGAAGAATATATTTTTTTTTTGGTGCCGCTGATGTACTGTAAAAAGGTAGAATATATGTTAGAAGGTAGAGTTTCTCACTAAGCAGAAGCAAAAAGCTGTGAAAAGGTTGTAAGGCCTTGTGAAACAGGACCCTTTGTATAAACAATACATGCCTTGCTAATGAAAGTACCCTTGAAGAAGAACAGAACATTGATAACAAGGGAACATCCCTATGCTGAAAGCGCCGAAACCGGCTGAAAACTGAACAGCTGCTGGAAGAAGCCCAAAGTCAACAAAGACTTGCAGTAACTGGGGAAAAGGTAAAGGCAGCGGTGGGAGATCACAACCACCGGCTCAGAGACTGAACAGAACCACTCCCCCCCACTGGACTGGAGCACGCGCACATCAGTTAAAGGACACTGTAGCTTTAAATGAAAGTGAGAGACTGTACCAACCAATAGAAATTGTTAAGATAAGGTACTAACCAATAATTATAATTAAGGGTGTGTATTACTGTGTTTTGAACCGTATAAATATTCCAAAGAGTTTGTAGGCCGGTGTGCTACCTTTGTGGATTACCACCTAGCACCCATCTCTGCGCAGGAATAATTTCAATAAATACCTCTGCTCTGTGTGTACATTGGCATCTTGCACACTGGGTAAACGACCCCACTTTGGGACAACAGTGCCACAGGTACATTGTAATTACCAGGCTGCTGTGTTCAGATAAATGGGAGATAAAGTACACATGATTAATCATCTGAGAGCAAGACGGTTCTTCCAACTCCAGTGGTAATACTTCATAGCTTTTTTCACCTGGTTTGAAAGCAGGAGTTTTTTGCAACTGTTTGGTTGTTTACTGTTTATATTGGATAGTATTGCAGGCTTCAGTAAAAGTTCAAGGCAGTGCAGTGGTGCTCTATGTGCTTCAAACAAGAGATGGTTTTTGCTTTAAAAACCTTATATTATAAAGAGATTTATCCAGGAATACTCTGTATAAGAGAATACATGTATCCTCATGCTTTTCTTTCTGCTTCCTCATTCATATTAAATTCTTTCACTTATATTTTTTCCTTTTTTTTATATCATCTCTGCAAGAATATTTTTTTTCCTGATAGTTTACCTCCTTTATTCAAGCCTATGCATTCTTTTCTATGTTGTACCGGTTTTGTATGTTTTCTGTCTCCTTTTCGTTGGATATACAGCTGTCAAATAGTCTGTGGTTTCTCATCTTCTGTTGGTAGCTGCTTTGATGCCCTAGTTTTCAAAGCTGAAACCTCTTTTTCTGGATCCTTTGGCCTTTAGAAAGCATTTATCTGGGCATAGAGAAATAAGCTTTTTCTCCAGTCAATTGATAAATAATAGTTCAAATAAAGTAATAATGTGCCGGTACATGAAAAAAGCAGTACAAAGCACTGCCTGATTTCACTCTGTTTTCACTGGGATTTTCCTAGAAAATCGGTGAAGGTGGCTAAAACTATGTAATGAGAAAACATCCTTTGGTCATCCTCCCTGCAACTTTACCAGGTGAAATGAACTTACAAAAATTGCACATGGGATAGATCCTGTTGTGGCTTAGCCCCAGCTGGCAACAAAGAATCACAGGGCCACTCTCTCACCCCTGCCCTTGGCTGGGGTGGGAAGGAGAATCGGCAGAAAAAGGCAAAACTCATGGGTTGGGATAAAGACAGTTTAACAGAACAGCAAAGTAAGAGAAAAACAGCAACAATAATACTGATAAAAGAATATACAGAAACGATTAATATGCAATTCAACCGCTTACTGACAGGAGCCCGAAATGCCCAGCCCTCTCCCAGATGTGCCCTCACCCTGCTCCCCCAGCTGTATACTGCGCATGATGTCATAGTCATAGGGTATCAAATACCCCTTTGTCTAGTTTGAGCCAGCTGTTCTGGCTGTGTCCTGTCCAAACTTCTTGGGGAAAATTAACCCTGTCCCTGCTGGAACTGGGACGTATCGGTACCCTATAGTGGAATATGTGAATCACAACTTCTGTATGTACAAAGCTCTGAAACTACTGGGATACTAATAACTGACTTCTTTAGAGACTTGTTTTACTCTCTTTCCAACTTTGGCATATGCATATGGTGATGGTGGACTTTTGTCCTTGTAAATTCTAATTTAAATTCATTAAATTCCTGATGGTAATACAATATGATTTTTTTAAAAAAACATTTTCTATAAAATAAAAGAATAACATGCACAATGGGGTCTATTTGTGATCAGGAGCTAACAGACATTGTCATTAAATAGAATAATTAGTGGTCTCTGAAAGGTCTACTCTTCAACATAGTTTGAATGACTTAGTTATGGGTTCAGAGAGATATATGATGAATTTATTCTTCTTGTTAGGATAAATTTTGCTAGGAGAAAGTTAAAGTGGAACAGAAGACTTTTTTAAAGTTTTCAGTTTGGATTGCACTTTCAATACTCTCTTCTTTTAACGGCAGGAGGCCATAATCCTACAATGGAAGAACAGTGAAGGTGGCCCTCAGGAGAGTACTGATATCCTCTGAGTGCTGCCACCCTTCAAGGTAGTGAAGCTCAGTACCAGCACCTCCCTACCAGATCAGGTGTGATGACGCAAAGAGACCAAAGGAACCAATCAGGCTTTCACTGACGTATTTTACTCATTGTAAGGAATAAGGGAAGCTATCTTAAATAGCACCTTTTCCTGCACTAATATGCTGGGAAAGATGAGAAAGAGAAGGGTTTTAAGGCAGTGACTGAAGACTTGCAAAGCATGACCAAACAGGGGATGGAGATTTCAACCAAAAGGTTAATTTAAAGCAACTGGAAGTTTAATTTTACAGTCTCTGCATTGTTAGGGGGAGAAATTAGTTTAGCGGTAGATTCTTGGGGATGAAATGCAAGATCAGACCTTCTGCAGTTGACCTCTGTTGCAATCATTTTCAGTAGTACACAGTTTTACTAGGATCTAACAAGTAGCAATGCTTGTACAAACACTTGAATACATTTGGAGTTCTGGAGGAAATGTATTTTTGAAACAGACTATTAACCCTGTAAATGCCTGGGGAAGAGAGATGGGTTTGAGGTGAGAATAATCAAGGGGCTTGTGTATACTGCATCTTGTGACTCTGTCGTCCAGGGTGCCATGCAGCTCGTGTACTTTAAAGTGATGCTAAGCACTCATTTAATTGTGTTGGAATTTTAAACTGTGATTAGCCTTCAATATTAGAGTAGGGTAGCTGAGTAGGTACCTGAGAGAGGTGTTGACTGAAAGAAAGTGTCACTTAGTAAAAGTAGGCACACTGACAACAAATTAGGGTCAGGATGTGTCAGAGGGGATGCTCGTTAGTATGCATGTCGTTGGTGACTAGTGATCATTACAGATAGTTTCTCAGAGGGTATCGGTGGGAAAGCTGGGGAAGCATGTATGACTGGCTATGCATTTTGCTGGTGTGTCCCAAGAATAGTCTCCGTCCACAATCCTTTTATATTGTGTGCCATTTGTAGACCATAAATGTGCCTCATTATTCTTTACCTCTTCCTCTGGGGACAGTCTATGTGAAAGGGCACAGCTTTTAGACATTCAAGGTTCATAATTCCAAGTTAGCACCAATCTTTATGTACATTGTTCTGTTTCTGTCACTAAGGGAAACGTTAGTCATGATTATGTGAAGTGAAATCTCAGAGGTTTTTACTGTAACAGACTGTGGCCGTTGTTGTTAATGCAAAGAATAGTTAATGCAAAGAACTGGATAGTATTTGCACTTTTAATTTGAATCGAAAATGCAAAACATGGCTGTAATCATACCATTAGTGTGGCAGAACCTTGGTTTACACATTTCTGTTAAATTGTTTTGTCTTATTCAAAACCCTAGAGCTTACATCAAGAATGACAACAATCTTTTTATTTGTAGGGAGACATCAGTATTTACTAAAGGTGTATGTGAGTCAAAATCCTGAATCAAATCTCAGATTTTGGAAGATTCAGAGTTTTTGGTGGCTAAATTTAAATAATAGTAAATTAAAAAGAGTAAACAAAGCTGTACCTGAACTCTAGGCTCCATGGCAACTAAGCACACTGCAAAAATTTAATGAGAATCAGCTACAACATTAAAAAATACTCTAGACAAAATAGCCAAGCTGTTTTTAATGTAACACTAGAAATTTGAAAGATATCAAAGTCAGTCAGCCAAGCAGCAAATCAGGATGGAATACATTTCTCAGTCGGCGAGGAACGCAGCGGTGGCAACAGTGAGTTCTGAGGCTGGGTGCTAGACTGAGGCAGACGGGGGGGTTCCCGGAGCTGGGGAAGCCCGAAGAGAGCAGAGCACCTTGCCAGGAGCCAGCCGCTGATGCGGCTTGGGCATTGGCAGGATCAACTGCAGGGGTTTTAAACCGCCCTAGGGAGCACTAGGGACCAGGGTGGGCAAACTGGGTGCGGCACGTCAGCCAGGGCATGGTGTGGCAGTTCGCATGGAAGGGTGCACAGGAAGGGCCCTGCAACCTGCTTGTGGGTCCACAGTCCAGGGAAGTGCTCTAAGTCTCTGCCAAAATGGTGGGCACTCATCTCAGAGTTAAAACCAGTGCTCCTACACAGACAGCCCATCAGATGTCGGGCGCATCTACCCAGACAAGAACTGGAAAGGAGGGAGACTTCAGGACAGGTGGTAGATTGTAGCAAGTGCTGAGACCCTTCTTCTTCTGGTGAAAAGGTAAGTACTTGCACACAGTGTGTACAGGTTGATGATCTGATGATGTCAGGTGGCTGAGTTGCAAGAAACAGGTAAAAGGCTGCGCAGTATCAGGGGAACTGAGATGAAAATAGGTCGGTGGTTTCACAACCATGTTCCTGTAGTGGATACCGCTGCAAATGAGGCACCCTGAACCCTGGTGACTCACAAAAGCAGGACTCTGCTTCTGTTGCCACCCTTGAACATCACAGCAAAAACGAGGTATGAAGCTTTAACAGCTATAGATGCCCAGGAGCAAAGTCTGCCAGGAGGAACTGTACCAGCAGGGCACAGTGGATAATGTAAAAAAAAACAAAAAAAATCCAAACCAACAAAAATCCCCACAAACAAACAAACAAACCCAAAAAACCCAAAAACAAAACACCACCCCAAAAGAACCCAAACAAACCCCGAGTGCTAGTAGTGGGTGACTTTGTTAAAGGGCACTGAGGCTCCCATCTGCTGCCCTGACGGGGAGTCACGTGAGGTATGCGTCCTTCTGGGAGCTAAGGTTCGAGATGTTGCTGAGAGGGTGCCACAACTTGTCAAGAGCACAGGCTACTGTCTGCTGTTGCTCTTTCATGTGGGCATGAATGATGCTGCAAGCCGGAACCTGGGCAGAGTAAAGGAAGACTATAAAGCCCTGGGGGTGCAAGTGAAAAAAAATGGTGCCCAAGTTATCTTTTCCTCCATTTTACTGGTTAGAGGAAAGGGAGCAGCCAGAAATGGATGGATAATACATATTAACTCCTGGCTACATGGCTGACGCTGTCATGAGGGTTTTGGCTTTTATGACAATGGGACATTCTTTGGTGAATATGGCCTGTTAGAGAGGGATAGAATCTACCTGTCTAGAAGAGGCAAGAGAATCTTTGGCAGCAGGCTGGCCAACTTGGTGAGGCTGGCTTTAAACTGAAGGACTTGGGGGGTAGGGTTCAGGATGGCAATGTTCATACCATCACATCCACCTGGGGAATAAGTCAGGCCAAGCAGAGCAGCAACAAATGTTACTTAGCTACCTCCCAAGATAAGAACCAGAAGGCCAACCACATCAAGGGTGTGTATGGCTATGGTGGATCCTCTTGCACCCCTCCAGGGAAGACTGCATGCTTGATAACCTCTCCAAGATGTCTGTACACCAATGCACACAGCATGGAGAATAAACAGGAAGAACTAGAAATCTGTGTGTGGTTGCAGGACTGTGATCTCATTGCAATCACAGAGACATGGTGGGATAGCTCGCATGACTGGAATGCTGTCATGGATGGCTACGTACTTTTTAGGAAAGACAGGCCAGTGGGGCCAGGTGGTGGAGTTGCTCTCCACATGAGAGAGCAGCTGGAATGCATCAAGCTCTGCCTGGGGGTGGATGAAGAATGTATTGAGAGCTGATGGGTAAGAATTAAGGGGCAGGCTAATATGGGGTGACACTGTTGTGGGTGTTTACTACAGGCCACCAGATAAGGAAGAGAAAGTCAATGAGGCCTTCTACAGACAGCTGGAAATAGCCTCATGATCACAGGCCTTGGTTCTCATGGCAGGCACATACTATCCAGGAGGTTTCTGCAGAGCATTGATGATAACTTCTTGACACAGGTGGTGGAGGAACCAACGAGGAGAGGTGTGCCACTGGACCTTGTGCTGACAAAGAAAAGGAGGACTAGTTTGGGATGTGAAGGTTGGGGGTTGCATTGGCTGCAGTGACCATGAGACGGTGGAGTTCAGGATCCTGTGTGGAAGAAGCAGAGCAAATGTAGAATTGCAACCCTGGCCTTCAGGAGAGCTAAGTTTGGCCTCTTCAAAGACCTAGTTGGAGGAATCCCATGGGTTAGAGGTCTCGAAAGAAGGGGGTCCAAGAGAGCTGGTTAATATTCAAGCACCACTTCTGCCAAGGTCAAGATTGGTGCATCCCTAGGAGCAAGAAATCAGGCAAAGGAGGCAGGAAACCTGCATGGATGAGCAAGGAGCTTCTGGAAAAACTCGGATGGAAGAAGGAAGTTTACAGAATGTGGAAAAAGGGACTGGCCAGTTGACAGGAGTATAGGAACATTGTCAGAGTACGCAGGGATGCAATGAGGAAGGCCAAGGCCCACTTGGAATTAAATCTGGGAAGGGATGACAAGGACAACAAGAAGGGCTTCTTCCAGTACATCAGTAGCAAAAGGAAGACTAAGGAAAACGTGGGCCTGTTGCTGAATGAGGTGGGTGCCCTGGTGACAGAGGATGCAGAAGGCATTCAGTCACTCCGCCTTCTCTTTGCTTCAGTCTTTACTGCTCAGGCGAGCCCTCAGGAATCCCAGACCCTGGAGGTAAGAGAAAAAGCCTGGAGAAAGGAAGACTTTCCCTTGGTTGAGGAGGATCAGATTAGAGATCATTTAGGCAAACTCGAGACCCACAAACCCACGGGCCCTGATGGGATGCACCCATAAGTGCCAAGGGAGCTGGCAGATGTTACTGCGAAGCCACTTTCCATCATCTTTGACAAGTCATGGAGAACAGGAGAAGTGCCTGAGGACTGGAGGAAAGCTAATGTCACTCCAGCCTTCAGAAAGGGCCAGAAGGAAGACCTGGGAAACTACATGCCAGTCAGGCTCACCTCCATCCCTGGAAAGTTCATGGAACAGCTCCTCCTGGATGTCATCTCTAAGCATATGGAGGAAAAGAAGGTCATGGGGAGTGGTCAACATGGATTCACCAAGGAGAAGTCATGCTTGACCAGTCTGATAGCCTTCTATGATGTCACGACTGGCTGGGTAGATGAGGGGAGGTCAGTGGACATTGTCTACCTTGACTCCAGCAAAGCTTTTGACACTGTCTCCCATCACATCCTCTTTAACTAAGCTGAGGAAGCGTGAGTTAGATGAGTGGACAGTGACGTGGATTGAGAAGTGGCTGAATGGCAGAGCTCAGAGGGTTGTGATTAGTGGCACAGTCTAGTTGGAGGCCTGTAGCTAGCAGTGTTCCCCAGGGGTCAGTACTGGGTCTGGTCTTGTTCAGCATATTCATCAGTGACCTGGATGAGGGGACAGAGTGTACCCTCAGCAAGTTTGCTGGTGACACAAAACTGGGAGGAGTGGCTGATGCACCAGAAGGCTGTGCCGCCATGCAATGAGACCTGGACAGGCTGGAGAGTTGGGTGGAGAGGAACCTAATGAGGTTCAACAAGGGCAAGTGTAGGATATTGCACCTAGGGAGGAATAACCTCATGCACCAGTACATGTTAGGGGTTGACCCACTGAAAAGCAGCTGTGCAGAGAGGGACTAGGGAGTCCTGGTGGACAAGAAGTTGATCATGAGCCAGCAATGTGCCCTTGTGGCCAAGAAGGCCAATGGTCTCCTGGGGTGCATTAAAAAGAACATGGCCAGCAGGTCGAGGGAGGTCATCCTCCCCTTCTACTCTGCCCTGGTGAGGCCACATCTGGAGTGCTGTGTCCAGTCCTGGGCTCCCCTGTTCAAGAAAAACAAAGAACTACTGGAGAGAGTCCAGCAGAGGGCTGTGAAGATGATCAAGGGACTGGAGCACCTCTGTTATGAGGCAAGGCTGAGAGACCTGGGTCTGTTTAGCCTGGAGAAGAGGAGACTGAGAGGGATTCTCATGAGTGCTTATAAATATCTAAAGGGTGGGTGTCAAGAGGATGGGGCTAGACTCTTTTCAGTGGTGCCCAGCAATAGGACAAGGGGCAAGGGGCACAAACTGGAACACAGTAAATTCTATCTGAACGTGAGGAAAAACCTCTTTACTTTGAGGGTGGCAGAGCACTGGAACAGGCTGCCCAGAGAGGTAGTGGAGTCTCCTTCTCTGGGGATATTCAAAACCTGCCTGGACACGATCCTGTGCAACCTGCTCTAGGTGAACCTGCTTTGGCAGGGGGATTGGACGAGATGATCTCCAGAAGTCCCTTCCAACTGCTACTATTCTGCGATTCAGTGATTTCTTCCTGTACCAGAAAAGGCACTCCAGTATGGACTTAGATCAGGCGCTGATTTTATAGCATTGTGGCAAAAGTGTGACCTGTAAACTTCTGTTTTCCAACCTAGTTTTTATAAATTACTAGCTTTAGAAAGAGTTCATATGGGTCAAATATTTAGACAACATATAAACGTTACAAGATGTTTGATAGGAGTATTCTAGACCACTTGCCAAAAAGCACAGTTAAACTGAAGCTATTAGACTGTAAGACTCTCTTAAAGCTTAGAGCCTAAGTTGTTTTACCCGAAATATTGGTGTTATGTTATTGTTTAGAGCAGTCCTAAGAGTATCCTAAGTTACACATGGTGGAGGTGGTTGTGCTCTCTCCAGCTCTTGGCTTACTGAGAACTGGCATTCTCTTGGTGAATCACCCCTGCGTAGGATGCTGTCTGCTCCCACAACGTGTGACTGGAAGACCTTGACCTGTCTTGCAGGGTAATTTCAGGCTGCTTTACACTTCTAGTGTCCTCTGAAGTGATCATACTCTGGTCCCAAATCTTTCTAGCTTGTGTCTTGCAAATTGTCTGTGATGTGCTAAACCAAAAGTAGCTGAGAAAATTGTCGATGCTCAGTGCTTTAGGATAAATAATAGTTTGTTCTCAATTTTCTGAAAAGTATAGCTATTTATAGCATTTTCACTCTCCCAGAAAATTAGGCTGCAAACAGTTGAATCTTCTAAGCAGTTATGCAAACTTGTGAGGGAGACTGGACTTACTAATGCTGATCAAGTAATGAAGCAAGACAAATATTATTTTCTTCGGGTTTCTTAGGTTTTGGAGACATTGCAGAAATACTAATCTGATCATCCTCCAACAGTGTTGTTCAGTTCCATACAGCGTAAGTGCTCTGAGGCAGAAATTTATTTGGCTGAATGGATGATGAGAGTGCAGCTGGGTCAGATGGGAAAGATGGGGTCTAAATCGTACTGGAAACTTAGGGGCTGATCAGTGGTGGCTTGTGCTAGGACTGGAGCAGAAATTTGAGCCCTGCTGTTTCTCTGTTAAGTTCCAGTTCTCTATGTCGGCTGAGCTGTACACCTCTGCTTCACTGATGAGGAATCTTTACATTAGGTATGTAAGGCAAGTGTGAACTCCCATGTATTGTCCTCATACTAAAAAGCACTGGATTGATATAATCACACCAGACAGAGTTAAGGTAGGATCATGATTTACTTCAGATGATTCCACGAACCTTTTGTTCATCTGCACACATAATTGAAAGGCAGCCCCCTTTGTAAATGACATTTTAAAGAGTCTGACATTTAGTCAAGGTGACCACCAGCTGGTAACTTTTCGAAAATCAATAATGCAAATAGCGGTCTGTTAGGAGAAACACCCCTGTGAGGTCATCTCTAAAATAAAGCTCATTTTACTTGCATCATTGCCACCCTGCTTTGCAAAAAAGGAAAAAGTCACTGGTTTAATTAATATGTATGCTGTGAGACACTGAAGTGACTGCTTATATAGGCAGTCTACCAGTAAGAGCTGTTATTTTGCTTTGTTAGTATAGGGGAACAAATAGTCTAATTTTAAGCTTGCATACTTGTCTTTTGTTAGCAGCAAAATTGTCAGTATAATAAATGAAAGCAAGGGTGGTGACTTCGAAATGAATGGTCCGAACCATGTATCAGCAGGCATGCTGTTAATATGGTTATGCTATTTAACAAGATGGTCTCCAGTCTAAGACAGGAGGATATGTTGGGTTTGTTTCTAGAAGTTAAAGCCTGCATAAAACAATGTTCCGCCAAGGAAAAAGATGTAACAAGGACTATACAGTCTATAAATAATTCTGGGTTTTCCGCTGGAAAATACTTGATCTTCAAATAGAAGTCATGTTTGCATTCCAGTTTGTACTAATTTTTCTAATAATTTATATATTAATGCAACTACAATATTACATGTAAGTGTATTCTATTCCACTCTTTATACCTCTATAGGAAGCTTCTTTCTGAAAGGGAGGAAGCTTTTACAGGAGTCACATGGGAGAACGCATGTGTGTTAAATTCTTTAGCAGCATCTGGCTATTCTAGTTATGGTGAAGAAATATGGAGCTGAGAATGACAGAATACCTTGAGGATACGCGTAAGCCAAAGACTATGTGAAATGTTGTCTATTGTGTCACTAAGGCTATGTTAAGAGGAGTACTGTAAAAAATGAAATATCCCATTACTATACGTGCAGTTACAGCATATGCAGCACAATAAGGATAGATTTTGTGCAGGAAGATACCTTGTAGTATTCTCCACCTTTTCTGAAAGGTTAATAAAATGGAGCTTTAACAAAACCAGAACACATCGCAGGGCTTTCAGCAGATTTTGAAAGCTGTGAAAGTTTTTATAGAGTTTTGATGAACTTTCATTGGAGTATGGTGTAGATATGTCTGCCAAGAGTGAAAACATTGTTGTTCATAATGAATCTGTTTTAACAGTTGTGTTAGTGTTTGAAAGTCTTTGAAAGATCCAAAGTTAATGACAGATACTGTGCAACTAAGTCCTTTTGCTATAGTGTGTATAGGCTAAAAGGTTAAGAAGAGATTATATAGCTGTTATGGAGTGCGTGGGGAAAGACAGAAAGCAGTTAACAAAACATATGTATAGCACTGTCCTGATTGCTGTGCCTCCCTGATATTAACTTTCTGGACTGAATGGGGGTTTTTTGGTTTTGTGTGGTGTTTTTTTTCTTCAAGATTTCTAAAACAGTGTAGATGGTCACTTGAACATTCAGCTGCTTTGATACAAAGGCCTTACTCAGTGAAGCTCTTAAACATCACTTTTTAAGTACCTGAGGAGCTTGTGGAAACCAAAGTTAGGCACACACTGAAGTAGCCTGGTCAGCTGGCTCTGGAGGATGCAGGGAAAATTATATATGATAGGTACATTATATTAGGAGAATCAGTCTGTACTTCTATTTCTATATAAAATACTGGGTGTCTCTATGTTAACATATTATTTTGGGTCAGGAGTGTGATTTCTGAAGGAAATACCATCCTCGCTGGCTGTGCTTTGGGTGGCATCATAAAGACACGAGTCAGAGCTGGGCAGATGTTGTCAAGTTCTCATGAGTTGCTTCTGGATTGGTATCACTCCATGACAGCGTTGTCACGTTAAAAGGAAAGTAGTTTTGATATTTGCCTGTCAGAGTCCCAGGACTTTCACTGATTTGTCTGTCAGACAAAGGACTTTCACTGAGTCAGATTGACAAAAATCAAAATAAGTTATTTTATTGGGAGCGATGGAGCAGATTCGAGATTGCTGTTGATAAATTCACTGACTACAATAGCGTTGCTAATTAAGGCTAATATTGCTAGCAAAAAATAATACAACAGCCCGGGGGGTAACATTCACCAGAGGGTGAAAGGCGCAGCGCTTGCCCAGAAGGCGTCCCTGCCTGGGGTGGAGGAAGCGAACACAGCCCGTCGACTGGTCTGTCAGGTATTGAGATTCTTCTCTCCCAATTTAACAGTCATTTTTTTCATCTTTTTATCCCCAAAATTATGAGGTTTTCCTCCCCTAGGTGATGTATGGTATGATTTGGGTGGAGAGAAAAGTGCTATAGTCATATATGTTTAGCATGATCTCTGTAATCTTCATTACCATATGCAGGGGTGTCAACTTTAATATGCTTTTCATGGGTAATGAGGCAGAGGTCAGTCATCGGGCATGATAGCCTTTTGAAGAAACAAAGAACTACACAAGTTCCTGTTATCTTGTCTTCACTGACAAAAAGCAGGGCTGTCCTGCCTACACAGGGCTCCCTCCTTATCTGCATCCCATGCTGGCCAGGTGAGCCTCTACTCCCCTGGTGTGCACAAGAGATAGCAAGGCCAGTCTTAATTGTTCTTTGAGCACAGAAACTTTACCTCATTATCTGAATTCCACACAGCATATAACACTTAAATAGCTGAAACAACGTATATTACGGAAGTGCTCTATGGAGAAGACTTAACTCTTGTCTAGCCATGAGGGTTATCCAAAGGGTTAGTCAAATAATTATAAAAATTACTCTACAGCGATCACTCAATAGCAAATTCAATAACGACTGTAACTCTTATCCAGCAGCAGTAGTTTCCTACAGGGCTGATAAGTTAGCTACGTTTTCTTTAATTTTCACTTAAATTATCTAGTGAATGGATCAGCCTACAGGTCTGTCAAGTAACGGCCTTGTCAGTGTATGAAGTTTGTGGTTCATGGTTTCCTGGTAGTGTTTCCCAGCATCTCTAAAACTGGTGAGACAGTAGTGCAGCCTTTCCCAGCAAGCCGGGTGAGCAGGTTGGCTGGCTTTGCAGTCTGCTGGCCAGCAACGTGGCCAGCGCCTTCCTGCAGGCTCTGCTGTCAAAGGACAGCATGTCTCACCATTGCCTATAAGCTTATTCCTGTTCACGTGGATAGAGCCAGGCATCATATTGTTCTGTGTCCACAAGCACAGATCACAAAATAAAACACGGAAGTGGTCATAAAAGTTTTCAAATAAATGAAAAAAATCTTTTGGATATAATGCTAAAAGGCTTTACAGTGGCCATGATTTCAACATCTTTTCACAGAAGACGTGAAGACAAGAAATTTCCTTTTTTGCAAACTACTGCTGCTACTCAAGAAAGAAATCTGACACTCACATCTGATGACTGATCTTCAAGGATGAAAGAAAACATAGAAATATTCTGAGGCTTATTGTAAAGCTATAGCAGGTGGAGTCATTGTTTGTGTTGGGTGCTTATACTCTTGTATTGAGTGTGTTTCCTTCTATATTAAGATGCATGTAAAGATAGTAAAAGGTAAAGTAATCTATTACCACAGCAGGCAGACTGCCACTCTGTGAAAGTGGTGTTTTGGGACCTGGTTCAAAGTCTTGGCTAATGTCAAGAATGCCATGACAGAAAGTCAGTTGACCACATTTTGCAATGGCAAGACTGAACAGTCTGCTCAAGTGCACTGATAACTTCTGGGTAGTATTGTCACATTTCATAATTGCATTGGATAAGATAAAATATGACTTCCTCGGAAGATGGACACCCTGGAGGTGGTTCAGCTTGTCACGCTAGATAAGATGTGTCCTTTGCCTCTGTATTAAAGTTCATCTATATTTGTTCAATTCAGATAAAATTAGACAAGGACACTTTAAAAACAAACCAAACTCAAACAACTGCCTAAATGAAAAGCTATGTCATGTGCCAAAGTGGATAATAATACTTGATAACCATGTCAAAATGCTTATTTTGAATTTTACAAAGAAAACACCATCAATATAAATGCAATGATAAAGACAGTAAGTTTATTTGCCTTTACTCTTTGGTGTTGTAACACTGCTCTGGGTCTGTGGTAGGATCTAAATAGTTGTATTAGTAATTCCCTGTTTATTGAAAAGCAAAAGTGAGCTTTAAGCCTCACGACTTTTCCTGTCTCATTTTACATTGGTATGAACAGTATTTTGGGGCTGGGGAGTCTAGTCAGTCATTTGAATAATACAGAGGGGTTTTTTTCTTTTTCCTGCCATAAAGTGGCAAATACCTTTTTCTAAGCATCCTATAGATTTAATAATCTTTTTCTTAACACTTGTGCCCTGCCTTAAATCAATGTTTGTCAATTTCTGCATTCCTTTAGCAAGCTTTTGTCTTTCCAAAGTTTCCTTTTCACTGGGAATTAGAGTTCAGCATGCTCATATTGATGGCTTACATTTACATGAACAGTGGTCTATTGCACTAGTTTGCTGTTTTCTCCAATATTAGTGGTACTTCCTGGTTTCAGGGTATTCTTTTGGTCTCTGTCTCCATGTGTGGCTTTCCTCACATTTTTTATTTGTATATGTATGTGCCACAGCGAACAGTTAATACATAAGCATAAATACTAAAACTTGTAAGTGCTTATCATAGGTTTTATACTACCTGTCTAGCTGCATGCAGTGGGAATTTTTAACAATTTAGAACAACGTAGCCTAAATCAATAATATAATTCTGATAGTTAGCACTAAGTGATTTTTTCTAAAGAAACAGAAAGCTTCTCTCCTATTAAGATTATTATCTCTTATATATGTAATATAGATAATCCCTTATATATATATCCTATATATTATCCCTTACTGAGTTTTTTTAATTACAGTTTTAAATGAAAAATGCCTAGTATATATGATAATTAGTGATATACACACATTAATAGTTTTTATACTCTTTGAAGAGCAGTTAATCGAGAGTAATGCCTTTGTGGCTTTCTAGGTGAACAAAAACATTTCCATAAATAACATGATACTTGTGCCTGGAATTTAGTGCCACCTCTTTTGATAGCTGGATATGCAGGCTACTATAAATAATAATGTTAGATGATGCCTATCGAGCGCAATTCAATATGTAATCTTCGGTGTCCTTTTTTAACATAGTTAGAGCTGAGGGGTATTGGGAGGGACATTGTTAACGGAACTTTTTCTCCTCAACACACTGTAATTATTTTTACATTGGCACTTTCAGTCACAAACTGCTATATTTTGTGGTGCTATGTCATCAGAAGAATCAGCCCTCCTCCAGAAAGCCTGATGTGAAGGAAAGTGATTACTATTTCCTAGAACACATTGGAGATAAAAGAAAATGTAATTGCTTCAGACCGGAAAGTTAACCATAACAAATGTTGTCATCTTTTATCAATGATAACAACAGGTGAAATAAGGAAGAATAAGAGGCATTTTCTTGAGATTATGCACTGTGTATTGTAATTGTCTGTGACAGGCTGAACCTGAGGCTGGTCCTGACCCTTTTTTAATCTATTTACTCTTAGGAAACCAGAAAATAAAAGCCATGACTTTCCCATATTGGTGCCACATGCTTTGGGACAGTCTGGTTTTGTTTCACTTGTCTCATGAATAAATTTTCCTCATGAAATAGCTCTATCAGGTTGAGACACAAACATTTATTTGCTAATGATCTAGTGTACTACTATATAAAAATCAACTCATATTAGTCTGCAGATGAAATATATTTATATGGTAAAGTAATTATGGTCACAGATACTGTATAAAAAGCCCTATTTTGTATGCTTTTCTAAGGGTAGCTGGCTGATGTGGAAGAGATGATTTATGAGCTTTCTGCAATAAGCAGTGGCTTGAAGGCTTAAGATACTAAATAATGCATACAAGATGAAAAATATTTATTTGAGGGAGTAGGAGAAGAAATTACCTTGAATTTTTGTATAACTTAAAGTAACACACTAGTCTTGCATTATAAATTACTTTCACTTACTATAGTTGTGTAATCCCAGACAAACTTTTCAAATGTATAAATTAAAGAAACAGTTTGAGAAATTCCATAACAATATTATATTGCTGTCTCGCATTCTTCCTTGCTAGAAAGCCTCTGTGTAAGGTTTTATTGACTTGTTAATGGGATAGCTGAAGTTTTATGCAGTTGTCTTGTTTAGCCTCTGTTTGTATGAGACAAATACCATATGTCCTAGATACCAACCACCTCTTATGTAGTAAATCAGTGTTGTCTTTTCATTTCTGAAATCAATTCTTGTATTCTTAATGGTTTTGTTTCTTAGACGAACTTCTTTTGCCCTGTCAGCAACTTTCTGAAATGAGAAATATTTAAGATGTTATTTCGCTTACCTCAGCTTTTGCAGTTAATGTTATGCTTAGTTAGAGACCATGGAGACTATGTTTGTCATCAGTTATGATGTCCTTTTGAAGAATTTTTGCAGCTCTTTTCCAAATTCTGTGTATTTCTGATTATTGCAAATAAAGCCCATATGATTTGGAGGTCTTTTCATTTTTCCAATGAGTTTCTCACTATTTAGTCCAAATGAAACAACACTAAACTAGGCTGTCTGATTTTGAGGCCTGGTTTAATAGCCTTATACCAGAATTAGGCAAGTCTCTTGCTATGGCTTGCTCATTTCAGATACATGCAGGATTTTGTTCAAAATCTCTTGTGGTCCGGTCAGTTCATGTCAAGTCAGTAGAAGGATTTCTTTTGATCTTAGTACAAAAAGGATTGACAATGGCATATGATTTATTTACAGAAAAGACTTGTTTATCTTCACTCTGGTAAACATTAGTTTGTCTATATCTGGTGATTTGTACCAATAAGTTCTAAAGCAGCCAATTTATGAGTGTGTTCATGTAATCTAAAGTGAACCTTTTGTGTGAATCAAAAATCTCTGGGCAAGTGGACTTCAGATGTGAATTTGCTATTCTTTAAAATAAATTCTACCTAATTTGTGCAAAATGATTTTTTTTTTTTTTTAATTAAGACAGCTGTAATGCTAATATGGCCGGAGAAATCATAAAATCATCAAGTAGTTTGGGTTGGAAGGGACCTTTAAAGATAATCTAGTCCAACCCCCCTGCCATGGGCAAGGACAAGAAATGCACTGAACAGGTATCTGTGAATGGATGAGAACAGCTAGTGTATGCCTTTTGTTATCACCATAATACTCATGGACTTTATGAATACAATTTATTAAACTCATTAACCAAAAGACTTGTAATCTTTATTTCAGGCAGTATTTTATGGGGGATATATAGATTTAAGGAAATTTAATGTTGCTCTCTATCCATTATTTAAAAAAAATAATCATTTTTACACTGGTTTGTTTTCTTCTTATGAAAATTAAGATAACTAATATGTATAATACTAGTAGTATGAATAATAAAGAGATTAATCTGTAAATATCTTAAATATACATTTAGATTTTTCCACTTTATCAAATCTCACAGGATCTTATCAGGCGCTATACTGTGCACAAGTTTGTGAACAGTTCTTTTGTGTAAAATGAGATAATCCACAAGGAGTGTAAATGCGAAGGACATACCTAGCATTTTAAGTAAAGTACTCAGGAATTTCCAGTGTTCACTTTGAGCCAAAAATCTCAGATTTCTAGGTGAAAATTTTGGATATGAAGACGAGCTCAAAATTTCACAGAAGTCTTACCAGAGTTCCGTATTAAACACAACTCTAAATGCCCAGTGGAGTAGTTAAAAAAGCTTCTTTCTAAGTTTCTTGTCCAACGTTATTGAAATCAGAGGAACTAGAATTGATAGCTTTCAGATCTAAGGGCCAAGCCCTGTAGGACTTTCCCCTTTTCTTTTTCAGGTGAAGAAGTCCAAGATGATATACAAGCTTTCCCTTATATTAAATCAGCTTTGCATAACTATGGGAATCAGGGATGTTAGTTATTTTGTCATCATCACCATGGTGACTTATCCAACTATAATGTGCTAACTACAGAACACTCAGATCTCTTTCCCTAATGCATGAAAAATATATCCAATTTACTGGTCAACTGAACCATTTTGTAGCAGATTGCTCTGTGCTTCTTCCCCCCACAAACTCAGGCAGTGCTACAATTTAGAAAAATGATTAGACAATTTCATCTGGTTTGAGCTTGCTGTTTGTTTTACTATGTTTTATTTTTCATAGAACAGCATCATACATAGTATATAATTCGAACAGCGCTATAAATGCTTGTTCAGAGATACAGGCACTTGGAAAAAGTGCAGAGATCAGTATAAAACAGGCAAACTTCCATTTTCAAATTTATAACACATAAATCTGAACAGCATTTAAGTGATTTGTAGATTCTGCATTAAAATTCAAGCAAATGAAGTTATATGTGGAACTTTTGGGGAGGACAAACTTGGATACAGCTAGAGGAACTTGTGAAACACAGTACTTGACTGCAGGAATTCCTTAGTGGTCTGACTCTGATGCCCTTACTGGTGTCTCACTTCTTGCACTTTCCTTCTCTGACTGAAATAGATGCTGTGGTTTAACCCCAGCTGGCAACTGGAACAACGCAGCTGCTTGCTCACATACCCCTTTTTCCCCCCAACTCCCTCAAGAAGGGGAGGGGGGAAGAGGGGTGGGAAAGGGAGGAAAAAAACCCCTCATGGGTTGAGATAAAGACAGTTTAATAGAATCAATAACAGAAAGGAAAAATAACAATAATAATAATGACATATGTCGCTCTCACTGCCTGCTGAATTGGCACTGTCCCGAGTAGTGATTGTGGATTCCCGCCCCCTGGCTAACCCCTATTTATATACTGAGCATGACACCTGTGGTATGGAATATTTCATTGGCCACTCCATTGTTCTGACTATGCTTCTATGGGAAGCTGGAAAAAAGTCCTTGAATAGTGTAAACATCACTTAGCAACAACTAAAACCGATAGGTATTATTGAAGTTCCTTTCACAGGAATCACTAGAAAGAAAAATTAACTCTTTCCTAGCTGAAACCAGGACAACAGATTTATCCAGTCAAGGAATAAGGTATTAATCTGTGTTAATATCGAATCCTTATTAGGTATCCAGTACGTTATTTCAGACAAAGATGGTAACTGGTAAAGTGTATGCACCAAGCAGGAGCGTGTTGCTGTTCTCTAGGTGCCTTTGTAGGATATCCATTTCTATTTCACAGATGAGGGAACTACAAAGAAAAAATCTGAGAATTTACCAAAGTTAGAAAGTGTCAGCTCCCCAGTATTTGACAAGATTATTTGACATTTGGAAGCTGAGGTAGCCAGCAGGATCTTCAGGGCTATGTGCTTTTACTGTTGGTACTCAATGAAGTAGGAAAGACTGAATATTTCGATAGTCTAGTTTGCTGACTGTCTTTCTCGTTACTAAAAGCTGATGTTATCTGCTGTTACATCATGCTTTACAACTGTGTGAGATAGGGCAATAATATAACAGATTAAATTTGAAATTCATAATTTCACAGTAAGATGCAGTCTGCAACAACAGGCTCTAATTTAGACATTAAAATGAGAAAATAATTGTGAGAATGTTAGCTCACTTAGCAGCAGTAAAACAGCTAGATAAAATACCGAGAAATATTGGGGAAACCCTTTGCTGGAAATAATACTAGATGTTACACAATGAAAACTGCACACTGTATTTAAGAAAACTTGTCCAAATATTACAGGACTGCATTTTCAAGTCCCTTTTTCTTGATAAACTGTTCATGAAAGACCATATACACACAAAAACATATTTATTATTTTGCTACTGATACAAATGTAGGAAGTATTTCTACTTATCTGTCAGCTAAGCTCACATTCTCCACTCTCAGCTATGAAAATAACAGGGGAAAGATTACTCAAAATAAATAAGCATCAGAATCCAAGGCTGGGTAGCCATCGTTTCTGTTAGAGTAACATCTAAAATGAAAAAATGAAGTAAAATGTCTGTAGTCAGCACATGAAAGATACTACTGTAACTGGATTCCTGCTGCAAGGAAAGAAAAAATGTGTTTCGGGTTTGCAGTCTGTGAGGTGTTTTTCCTCTTCTAAAATGGAATAGAAAATATTGTTTTAGGATTCTAGAAGATGTTTCTGTCCTTCACACAATATCCTGTGATAGTCCTTTGTGCATCAATGGATATTACTGCTTGCTTGGTAGTGAAGTGGTTTCTAGCTTCACTTCCTTTGCCATTACAATGGGTTTTTGCCTTTTCATATTTTTAAATGCAAAGGAGAAAATAAATAAAAAAAATGCAAAAGAATATGTATAACTCAAAGACTTCAGACAGCACATAGAGCAAGACTGAGTGCTTCATGTATAATGAATAGAACTGTCTGAAGTTTTGCGTTCTTTGCCTGCCCTTTTCCTTCCTGCCAAGGATGCTACACAATATTTTGTTCTTTTAGCTGTTATTAAAGCCAGGGTTTATAAAATGGCTGATAACGTAGACATTTCTTCAGAAATGAATTTATATTATGAAAAATAACTCAAAACAATTCAAAAGTGGAAAAGGAATGTAATATGTAATATCTTGCCAAAAAGCAAGAACGATTTTTTCTTAAAAACAGAATCTCTACTATTTAGCTGCTCTAATGGTATGCCTTTGACTATATTAACGAAATTAGTACTGAACTAAATATTACCTGTACTTCTAAACTTTGCAATAAGCTCATGCTGGTGCTTCCAGATCCTCAGGAAAAGCGCCAGACTAATGATAGTACGCTAAATCTTGTCTCAGTAAAAGCCAGAAATTATCCAGCCTGAAAAGACTAGTAAAATGAAGTGTGGATTACAGATGAGGCAGAGAATATTGTCTCATTTTTCCATCTCTGTCATACAATACGCAACTCACCTTCAGGGACCTGCTGTTTCTACCATTTGTGATAATGGGCTGCTTTCTCTTGACAGAATGAAAGAATTGTTGCTGATGTTATTGGATAATACTTAGAGAGAGACCAATATTGGTATACAATGCAACAGGATTGGTGTTACCAGTAATTCAGTGCATGTATTTTAAAAGTTGATGTGGTAATGACATTGGTTTTAGTGCTGGGGTTGTGATCTCACAGTTCTCATTATAACTTCGCTGCAAGGTACTTTAGTAATATTTCTGTATCTTTTTTTTACTAGGTGTTTGCTTCTAGTGTGGAAATACCCTTCCTCGCACATCTCCCCTGACCCCTGTTCTAGTACACTTCATGACCACAAACACTGTTGGATAAACCAGAAAGTACATAATGCACATAAAGTCTTGCTGCACATTGATTTGCTGTATGGCAGCAGTATTAGAACAGTTGATTTGTTTCAGCTTATCAGTGAAGAAATCCTAGACATCAGTGACTGTGGTTAAAAAAAGCGTAAAGAAAGAATAAGTGTGCAGGAAAAAAACCTGTACAGAATAAACTATTACTTTGCAAAAGTATGGTAATACATAAAGCTGTGGTACACTAGTTAGGTGTAAAAGAACCTGTAGAGAACTGGCCTTACATATTCGTGGCTTCAGAAAACACTGACTCTCCTGAGAAGTAAATATGAGTGAGCTCCTTAGAAGAACATAGGAGTTGAAAGTTCTGCAAAGATTTAATTATGCTTGCAGGTTTAGACAATTAAAAACATCTACGAAAAAAGACTGAAAAAGCTTAACAAACTAGTAGATGTCCAGTCCTAGATGAATGCACAGTGGAGTGTTTCAGACTGAAGAAGTAATAAAATTGCCTTAATGTTTGCCGAAGTTGTCCTCAGCCCTCACCTAAAACTTTTCAGATGAACACTGTGAGTAGAGTCGCCAGGTGGCATCATGTTATAGTTAATTGTAATTTAAAAGTGAAATGCAAAAGTTCTAGAAAGGTTTTCTACTACTTGTAATGCTCTGATTCAGATAGGACCAGGTTTCTCAAACTCAGCTAACTCTAGTTACTCTCACAAAATACCTTTCCTTCCCTCAGGAAAGAGAGGTATGGGTATTATATTATTTCAGTCTTTAATCAGTTGAACTTAAGACTTCCTAAACGTGAAAAACTATTCTACCCTCCTCTACGTGTACTGTTTAGTCATGAAAGCAATGTTGTAATATGTATTCATACTGACTCTCGACCCTGGACCTCCTAACATATCTGTATTTAACTTGTGTGTTTTGATTACTCCCTCTGAAACCAGTGACAGAAGGCAAATTCTCGGTGTCTGCAGGATTTGTGATAGAAGGCAAATTCTCATTGTCTGCAGGATTCAGTAATAAAATTCTTGTGACCTTATTCATAGGTAGATCCAGACATGTATTTCTTCTTAGCTTCCTGTAGTAGCCTTAGTGTTGGTTTCTGAATAACAGTGAGTGAGCTTGGGACAAAATTTTCCAAGTTAGATGTGTAAGAAGTCTAGTAGGAACCTGGTAGATAATAAAAAAGTAATTTCTTAAAAGTTGCTAGTTCAATTAGGATTTAAATCTATTTTGAAATGCTTTAATGGCCTTAATTCTTTAGGAAATTTGGTTTTGTTACCCTCCCTTTTGGGGTCATTTTGTGCACAGCTGAACGTATCTGAAAAAAGAGAATCTGTGAGCAGGAGGATGTACAACTTAAGAGTATAATGCACTTATTTATTGGCGAACACATGCAAAAGATATCTAGGGTTTAATGATCTACTAAGCTGAGCATTAGTATGCTCACTGCCTGGGATAAGATACCCAAAGAGCCTTTGCTGGCAGGCGTCAGTCAGGAGAGGAAGAGTTGGCCTCTGCTGCTTTCCAAAATAGATTTGTGATGTTGTTGACTTGCCATCTTCTACCTGTTGCCTCTTAATTTGTTAGGGTTTTATACCATAACATGTCAGTGATTTTTTTCCTGTTGAATGCCAGAGCAGCTAACAGTCTCCGTTTCAACAGTTCTACCTGTGAAGCCAGTTTTACCTTTGCCTTGTGTGGCTCTGCTCCACAGAGTCCCTCACAGCTTTCTTACAGCACAACTGGTTCTTTAGGTGTTGCAGCCAAGATATCAGACTGAGGCCTTGGATCCTTGGAAGATGGATGGTTCTGGGAGATTGTGGGCCTTCCTGATATATGACTTTTTCCTGTCAGTAGTCAGAACTATTATCTAAAGCACAGTAAGCCAAGATGTTGAAAAAGTCTGCAAGTTGTCATGTTTCTCAGACAGATTGATTAGCGATGAGATTAAGGGTATGAAAATGGAGAGTAAAAGTGTCCTTTTCACTTTCACAGATATGATCACGTGCAATATTTAGTATTCAGAAACTGCAGAGAAGCTGGTGTCCTGACGGGTGCTTATCATATTTTACCTGACTTTTTTTGAATTTAAGTGAGCTTTTTGGAAAAATCCTTGGCTTATAAGCCAATTTGTTTTCCTTTATACTTGAATAAGATTAGGTAACTGTTTAAAGGTGTTCTTCAAATTGAAGAGATTCTTGGATTGATGTTAATTAGTGTCTATATGTTTTAAAAGTTCAAAAGAGCTCTAAGTCACAAGTGTTGAAAACCATAATTGGCATATAGTTAGGCATCGAATGGATGTATTTTGTTCTTTTACATGTGCTTGCTGGCTAGTTCTAATAATAAATAAAATTCTGGGATTGTGTGGTTGAAAGCTAATGATTCAGAATCTGGCTGGCTGATGCCTTAAGACCAACTCAATTCTGTAAGGGTCTCCAGGCCAGAAGCCCCCCTGAATATACGACTGGAGTAGCTAGCCTCAGGTTTCAGGATGGTGTGGAGTTATTTGTTGGAGACTTGAAGAAAAAGCTGCTGAAATTTCAGTGTTGCCTAGAATCTTTATTTTTGTACTCTGTCTGGT
This sequence comes from Burhinus oedicnemus, assembly GCA_008921705.1. Taxonomy (NCBI): domain Eukaryota; kingdom Metazoa; phylum Chordata; class Aves; order Charadriiformes; family Burhinidae; genus Burhinus; species Burhinus oedicnemus. The sequence goes on from VFFE01009105.1 coordinate 769,132, forward strand.
TAGGTGACTCACTGGCTCCTAGCTAATGCGGGCAGTTTTGCGTTTTCTGTCTTGTGCTGCGTCTGACCTTTTGTCTTTGTTATACCCTTGTAAGCTTTAAAAACTTTGTAGCTGCTTCTCTCTATTAATTTTATGTTTCTACATTAAAGTTATGTAGTGCTTTTATATGCATATTATAATTTTTTTAATCCTGAACTGCCCAGTTGAAGAAACAGTAGTTGTCCCAAATATTTGCAATACTTTTTATGTGTAACTAGCAGATGTGTGGAGGGAGCTGTAATCTAGTTATGTGAATTTCTGGGAGATGAGCACTGGCTGTTCCTAGGTAACTTCGCAAAATTGTTCCTTTGAGGCAACCATTGTTTTCGGTCAGCACTTTCATCATCATAGTTACAAAAAAGGCTTACATTTAGAAAAAACAGTCCAGTTAACTAATGGAAGAAAAAACCAACCATACTGCTGTTATGTTGGTTCACTTCAGCTTGTTTAAAAACAGTCTCTCCTGGAGATGTTGTTACTTGTTACTGAGTCTTCGAACAGAGCTATGAAAAGACTGAGCAGAACAGGGGAAAGGAGGAAGCAGGGTAGGAGCAGTTAAAGCAAGGATGTACCGTAGGACAAAGAAGAACAGGAATGAAAGTAACAGAAAAATTGTTTTTTTAGGTTTGTTTGGTTTTTTTCTTAAAAGTGTTGACTGGAAAGTTGGTCAGTATTACACTGCAATTAGAAATGCTGGTGTGTGTTTTATGTTGCCAGTAATGATTTCAGTTGAGAAGATGAAACTAACAGAGGTTTCTCTTCTTGCTTTGATTTCAAGCTAATTATTATTGGGTTAAAGTCCAAAGACCAAATATTGAGACAGTATGTCTATAATTTTCAAATGGGTACATCATTGCTAGAAGATTTTTGGTCTATGTACTGTCATCATTATAATGAGCTTATTAGCATTTGCTCTTGCCCTTTCTCCTTTTTGATGGTAGTGTTCTTTGGAGTCCAGTCGCTCAAAGTATGAAGTGGAGTGATACAGTCTACTTCAGATTATACTTCTTCAGACTTTCCTGTATATCAAAGTACAATAAATCTCTTGCCAAAAAGTTTCGATAATGATGTGTAACAAATTCAGTGCAGGGAGAGGGATGCAGGCAGGACAGAATAATATCTTTGGATGCACTTGAAAGCTTGCAGAAAATCCCCAAAACCGTTTTATTTTATCTTAAACTTAGATACAGAATAGGATACTGAACATCTAAGTCAGCAGTCCCCATAAGGTAGAATTTACAAAGACTCCAATATCTGCCAACTTCTATTTCGGTATAATTAATAGACCTAGCTGTAGAGAACATAAACTGTCAGTGGGAAGTATAAGGGGACCCATGTTTCCTCAGAAAAATAAGGAAGGTCATAGCTCTGCAGAATGTTCCATGAGAGAATAAACATTTTTAAATGAGCCTGAAACTTTGAGAAATCAGTACGGAGACTGAAGAAGGGGCAGCATGGCAGTAGCTTTTCTCTGTGTTGGTAATTAATCTTGCCGCAGGCATTCTGTGCCAGCCAGAGTTTTCCCAGCATGTTCTGAAAGAAATGGAGGTCTACACTGCAGTCCTGAAGTGATGAACAGTCCCTAAAATGTCAGGCATGGATGTGTATAACAGTCTTTATTGCATAAGAAAATAATTTGATTTTTCTTTTTCTTCAAACCCTTGAAGAAAAGATTTTTGAATCTCCTTGCTGTGGTCAATGATAAAGCTGTTTTCAGTTTGTTTTTTGGAGAGGGATATGTAGAGTTATCTGAAAAGCATTCTAATGTTATGTGATTAATAACTGTGGGTAAAGTTAATGAGTAGCATCTGTTCTTCTAGAAGAACAACTTAATAGAGCTGTCCACTCTTGAAGGTGAAGGATGTTTGTGTATGAGTGGCAATAGCAGTTGTTGTGGGCTAAAACAGCTATTAGTTTCTTAAAAGGGGATTCTGCTTCAGTGAAACTAGTAAGGTTCACTAGCTAAGAGTAGATTCTGTCATTCCCCTATCCTAATTTTTCAACACATCAGTTTGACACTTTGGATTCTGTCTAGATGCATACAAAATTAATGAGCAGAACTTGCTAGAAGTGAATCAGCTTGGATATTTGACAAGTGTGATCACTTCAAATTTTACATGTGGTTTCACCGACAGTTAATTGAGTGAAATAGTTGTCACTTCTGTTGTAGCAACATCATGAGCAGAGTTTATTTAAAAGCTTCTTGAGGTGCAATTTCAGGTTATACTTTGCTTTACACTAGTTCAGGCAGTCTGCTGACTCAGAAGCACAGTGATATTGATAGCAACTCTTGAGCCCGCTGTGTGAGGGGGACGAGGGTGAGGAAAGCAAACATATCCTGCCACTGAGTGGTGATGGAGATGTGCTGCAGCTATTGCTTCACTACTGTAATTATTGCCTATGCTGAAACAGGGGTAGGTGATGGTTATTTCAGGTAGAAGAGATCGTTATGGTTATCCTGTCTACCACTTTTCCCTTTGCGATTGCTTCATTTGGCAGACAGTGCCTACCTATTCTGGTTCCTTCCATCTTGCATTTCTTTTTCTCTCCTATCCATATCTGGATGCACTGATTTGATTCTCTTCACATGCCTTTGAACTTGGAGAAGGAGGAGCAGCCTTGGCTCATGGTATTTTCCTTTCACATTACACTGAAGGCATGTTCTTTTTTGCATAAGGTGTTGGCACTTGCTTACGCTGCTTTGAAGCCAGTTGCTTCTCTTTATTCTTTTTCTGTCTCTTTCGGAAGGAAACCCGTGTAGCTTTTCACAAAATAGCTGGAAGTAGCAAATGAGTAACATTATCTGTGACTATATAAATACGAACTGAATGTATTTGCAGTGTGACTGTTGCAGACAAAGCACCTAACTGCAGAAGCAGGCCATTTCTTTAAAGCACTGTGCTGATAGGAAAGTCTTTTTGTCTAAAATAGATATGGCTCTGGAGCTATGTCCCTGTCGTTCTAGTATCAACTATTGCAAGTATTTAGTGTAACTATTTTTTCTGCTGCAGTGATGTAAGATTCATCTTTGGCATGAGTGTGACAACAGTGCTCTTTTCTCTACGTACTATTCTTGCAGCAACAGTACAAACTTTACATCCTGTGTTTAGTTAGAGAGACAAAGAAGAATAAAAATACTTGGATGGAAGTAAACTTGTGGTATCATCTAGTTCATTCCACCATGGAACAGCAACAATAACCCTAACCAGTATTAGTCCACCTATTTTTGAAAAACAGCAACAAAGGGTATTTATAGCCTTCATAAACATCATGCTCTAGTGCCCACCTAAAATTATAATTTAAAAGATTTTTCTTACAGCAAATGTCAATTTCTTTTGCTGCAAATGAAGTTGTTTAGTTTTTGCTTTACATTCAGTGTAAACAGATTAAATGAATGAATAACTAATGAGTTATTTATGCCTCACTTATGCTATCACTTAGTGTTTTAAAAAGGTTTCTAATCTGTCTGTTCTGATCCTTTATTAGAAAACAATCTGAAATTTCTTTACATCCTTCTTTAAAGTATGATGTCCAGTACTCCAGAGGAAGTCTCCCCAGTGATGAGTAGTAACATGTCCTGTATAATAGCATGTCCTCCTCTTTTTTTTTTTTTTCCTACAAGAGTATCAATTTGTTGTTTCTTTCAATTGGTAACATAATAATTCCCCAGACCATTATTTTTCAGTACTGTTACAAAATCTATTTATTCATGAGACTCTGCTGCCTTATGCATAGTATGTTTCCCTCAGTTAAATTGCTTCTTACTGTTTTTATGCTATTTCTCTAATATACGATGAAAATCCTCTCCCAGAAATCATAACTTCCACTGCAACCCATGTTTTGCAAGCTACAATTCATTTGTAGCTTTGTTTCATGATATAGATGATTTTTGTAAACACTGAATAGTGGCAGACTGAAAATGAGGAGAGCCTTAGAAACGCCTGTTGATGGGTTTTCATAGCTCAGGAGTGAAATCTGAGTGATGCAAAGGTATTCCTTGTGCTCTGAGAACTGTTGGGTGGTATTGTAACCATGGAAGCTTTATGTTAATCATCGATTAGTTTTTACTATATATGAGCTCATTCTAACAAAATCTTCCACATCTCAGGCAATTTGTTTAAATCCTGCATTTTAGTTCAATGATCCATTCTAATTTCTAGCTTGAATTTTATACCTTCTTTATGAAATAACCCTATATTCACAAATATGCCAAAATATGCACAATCATCTTAATCATATCTGCTAATGAGTTACAAAAATTATTTCATATCACGGCTAGGTACGTCTCACAGTGGAGCTATATTTGTTCAGTGGTGGTTCATAGAGCTAGTCAGAGCTTTTAATAGGGTATGCTCACTTAACTTCATTACTAATACAAATGCAGCGCTTATTTTACAGAAAATCTAAATGAATGGTTCAGTTCAAGCTGAAATTAAAAGGAAGAAAAAGGGGGGAGGGAAGGGTACAAGAAATAATAATGCTGAAACAAAGCATGTAACAAACAGCTGATGAAAGGAGATCTTATTTTTCCATTATCAGCACTAAAGACAAAAGAGCGAGGAGGCAAGCTTGAATAGCTCTCTGCTTGATTGTAAGATGCTGAGAGTTGAGCGAATGCTGTCTGCCTTACTGAAACAAAAAAGAAATTTACTAAAATTCAGTTCAATTTAGTAGAAATTGCTGGCAATAGAATATTGTCGTATGCAATATTAATTTGCAAGAGCTACAGTAAATATCCTGGAAAGCTTGAGCAAAGTGATGTACATTAATAGCAAAACTATGGGGGTTTTAAAAGATATTATTTATACATCTGTTACAGCTTAGTTTTAGGCTGCAGTAAATCACAGAAATCTAAATAAAACTTTGCATATACGTTATATACCTGAAAATGGTCGTCTTCAGAGTGGACTTGAAACTAAATTTGTGAATAGAAAAATATGCAGGATTTTATTGTACATTTCCTGGAAGGATGCTAATGCAATCCTGTAATTGAACAGAATTGTGAAATCAACTTTTTTTTTTTTTAGATTTCATCTTTCACCTTGGATACAAAAACATTGCAGGACTTCTATATTTTGCTATAGTTATTGAGAGATGCTTTGAACCAGAACTCTTCAATTGTTTTTGTTTGAACTATACAGAAAGTAGTTTCCTGCAAAATTTTGCTTGAATAACTCAAGGCATTATTTCATGCATCTGAATATAATTGGAATTTTTGGACTGGATCAAAAAGCAGGAAATACTTGTGCTAATCAGTAAAATGCTTTTATCTTAAATTCTGTACTTCATGATTCAGTCTATCATATCTTATGGTTAAATATTTATCACACATTATTTTGTATGTTTAGAAAACAGTATTTTCACTGAGCAGAACAGATAGTTATTATTAAAAGCTTATAAGTGAGAAAGAAAAGTAAGTTGGTAACAGCCACCTGAGCTGCAATTGGTGAATCAAGCAGGAAAGATTTTTCTCACAACTTAAGTTAAAATCTTTCAAGAATACTGAGGGGAAAATACTCCCAGCCTCCAAACTCTGAAAAAGAGCGCTCCCTGCAGAGTTTCAGGCTTTCATTCAAAGTCTAAGGTGAATAATGGCTCCTGGTGTTTTGGAGTTTATTTCCTTCAGGTTTTCCTTTTGTTTAAAGAAATCGGTCCTGCAGGAAAACTGCTCGCAGTTTCTGTCTGTAGTCAAGACATTTGCTTATTGAAGGTGTATGAAGACTGCTGCTTACCACAACATTTTTTACTTTAATAATTAATTCCTGGTTTTGTTGGGATTCATCTACAAAGCAGGCAGCTGGCTTTACTAGTTAGTGCCTTTCTTTACATGAGTGAGGAAGTCTAGTACCAAAATGTTGCTGTAAACATAGACGACAACTCTTAAGTTGGTAAGAATCTTCTGTGTTTAATGAGAGATGATTTTTTAAAATAAAACCTTACTTCAAATGATTCTATCAAAAAAACATTAAACCTGAAGAGGCAAAGCAGCATATCAGCAACAGCTGTTCTCAGGAAGTCCTCTGTGTTAGGAGCTATTATTGAAAATTGAAGTTCAAGCAAAACAAGTGTGTTCACACTTGTTCACACTTGTTCACACTTGTGTGTGTCCTCCTCCCCATGTAAGTCGAGGAGGTTTTCATGCCTGTTGCACTGTAAGTAACTAAATAAGGTTGCGATAATATTATATCTAATAACATTATTTGCAGTTAGAATTTAAGAGTTTGTCATGGTAAGTGTAATGAAATGTAATCTTTAAAAAAAATGCGATATTAACTGAATTATGGTAACCTCAAAAGGCATGGTAAACTTACTTTTAGCCTTATGGCTGAACATCACAGGAGAAATAATAGGGGGTTGCGGGAGTTTGGACAAGAAAATGTTTCACCAAGGAAAGCTGAAAAAGAAGTTTCAGTGAGGACAGTGAAGATTCCCCCTGATGTGAAGGGTAGATGGGAGACCCCACGTAAAGATTTGATGAACAGTCAATGCAGTAGCTCTAGTTACTGTGGTGTAATTGAAGTTGTTTATGGGAAGCTATAAAGATGGCATGTTGCTTTGATAATTGGGATGTAGAATGTATAAATAAATTACTTATGAGTTGACTTCAGGAAAAAGATTAAAAAAAAAAAAAAAAAAAAAAAAAAAAA